>BROG01000691.1:0-230000 GCA_030159075.1 Atrina japonica | reverse complement strand
GCGTCACCGTGTTGCGAGGTAAGTGTGTTGTAGGAGGCATCGTCGTTTCAATAACAGAGATGGGCGGAAGTTCTGTTTACGGACGAGTCGAGATTTCATCTCGACAGCAGTGACGGTCGTGTTCGGGCTTACCGTCGTGCGGAGAACGTTACATTGACGCATGTGTTATTCAGCGCCTCCAATTCGGCGTTATCGTCTGGGTGGAATTACAACACAAAGAAGGACCCCTTTGGTGATAGTGGAGTGCATTTAACCGGCGTACGCTTCCGTGACGAGGTCTATAATTCTATGGTATTCGAAACATGGATACAGCTTCTTGTAAATATTTTAACTGGTTTGATGAGTGTCGGACAAGTTATAATTGTAGATAGATAAACACAGTATTAACAAATTTAAAGCTTTGTTTTAGTATTATTTTTTTCGTCGATGGTTCTACTTAGATTTATATAAATAACACAAAGAGATATATAGACATATAAAAATTTCAGATACCAAAGTATAAATCAATAGAATGTCCAGGACATAAATACAAATCCGGTAAAAATGGACAAACACATAATTTCTTAAATTCCTATATATTTTGTAAAACGTGCTTGAGAAATTCAGGTTTGGCAATTTCTCACTTGCAATGATTATCTCAGTCTTACTATTTGTATACGAATATCACTCTGGACTTGACCTTATTTTCACAAAATATATAGGAATATAAGGCTTCTTATGTCTGTATTTACCTCTTTTTGCTATTGTACTTCATGTAGAAGTAGTAAAAATAAAGAAAATATATTTTTTAAAACACAGCTACAACCCCTTTAGGCAATTGGAAAGCCAATGTAACAGGAGACGATATATATCTCATGTAAAATGTTTAGATACAGGTACACAAAATATGCAAAACTATGCTCTATTTTATCACGACAAAGTTAAAATCGTGACTGCTTATCGGATATCATTCAGTTACGTCCTTAATAAGAAATGACCCCAATTAGGAATTGAAACTTTGAGCATTTGTTTTGGAGAGAGAGAGAGACTCATTCAAATCAAGTACAGTTATTTTCATTCTAATTATACGCAACATATTTTTAAGACTTCATGGAAACAAAAAACAGGGAGAGGTCCTCATCATGAACACATCAACTATTTTCAATACGTGTATCTGATATAAAATTCATGAAATATTCTAAAAAATCGAAACATGAAGTTCTTGTTTTTGAATTTCAAATATCAGATATGAAGAATATCTAACATTACTTAAAATCGTCTTATTTCATTGGATAAGAAAATATGAGTTGATGCCAAATCACCTTTAAGAATGGAAACATACAGATAGATATGGCGTTATCTGTAAAGCTTCGATTTCTTCCTGATAATTTATTTGTCGTCAGTGCTGATTCCTCTTGATATGAATGTTACATATCAGATACGTATGAAAAGGCTAAAAATTGATACATCTTTTAAGTTAAAAAAACAAAGATCAGCTGTTAAGTCAAATTAGTTTAACATATTTTATTGCTCAATTTTAGTACAAGGAACACAGACAGGTTTTTGCAAACTTAGATCCACCTCCATTGACAATATATGTTTAACAAAACATGCGTCAAAATATATTACTTATATACACGTAACTTACAAATAATACACATAGGCTTACATTCATTTTCAAGTATATAATCACACACACACACTGGTGCAATATTTATATAAAATATTTATGCAGAAAATAAGAATAACAACAACAACAAAAAGAAATAAAACAAGAAAGAAAAAAACTGAACTGAGCAGACAAAAATCGTCTGCTTATCACTGTAATCACCCATATCAATCGGAATGGCAATGTCCCTTATGGGACAAAATATTTCGTTTAATTTTCCTTTAAAATGATAAAACTGTAAAGATAAAAGTCATCCTTATTGCGGATGAAAAGACACGATAATGTTGTTAGGTACCCGAAAATTTAAATATCTAGTGATTGGCTATCAGGATACTTATTTCGTCAAACACCACTCTGATTCTACACATAAATATACTGAAGTTGATATAAAAACATGCTGGAATTTCTAATAGAAAATATATTTGTAATGTTCGGAGACGTGGTCTTTCAACAAACTGTCGGCATTCCTATGGGAACCAATTGTGCTCCTTTATTGGCCGACCTGTTCCTTTATTCATACGAAGCAGACTTCATTCAGAAACTGCTGAATCAAAAGAAGAAAAAGTTAGCGGTGTCCTTTAATTTGACATTTAGATATATCTACGACGTTTTGTCAATTAATAATGACAATTTTCATACATATGTCAATGCAATATATCCCAGCGAACTAGAAATTAAAGATACAACAGAATCAAGCACACACGCTTCATACTTAGACATTTTACTTAATATAAACACAAACGGGTAATTAGCAACTAAGCAATACGATAAACGCGACGATTTCGGCTTTCCCATCGTAAATTTTCCACATTTAAGTAGTAATATCCCTCAGTCACCCGCATATGGAGTTTATATTTCACAAATGATCCGATATGGCAGGGCGTGCACAACATATGAAAATTTCATATACAGAGGAAAACTACTCACTGACAAATTACTGACACAGGGATATCGAAAACCGCGTTTAATGTCAACGTTCCGCAAATTTTACAGTCGGTATAATAGTCTTGTTTGCGAATACTCTGTTTCACTAAGTGAAATGTTGAGTTGCCTTTTCGTTGGCGGTTGTTGAGACGTCTGTACCAATTGTGACGAGGATACACTCCTCACTTGTTTCATTGGACTTGACTGTGGACTCACGGCGGGTGTGACCGGTCGACAGAGGATGCTTACTCCTCCATGGCACCTGATCCCACCTCTTGGTTTCCAGAGGTCCGTGTTTGTTCATTTTTACCGGATTTGTATCTATGTCCTGGACATTCTATTGATTTATACTTTGGTATCTGAAATTTTTATATTTATTAACATACCTGTAACTCTTACACACCTGGCATATCTTTACACACTCAAAAATATTTATAAAATAGTAATTCATGCGTGGTTATCTCGCCTGTAATGATCACGACTCTCCGTTGATATCATTGGTCAACGAAGCACATGTGACCATCATTTGACTCATTTCACACACATGAGGTACACGAAAGGGCATATCAGTACATATGTAATTTTTTAAAACCCAAATCTGTTATGTAAACAACTTAAGATTGCTTGAAATCGTATATTTATATTTCTCTCGCAATTACATTTGCAATGGTAAAGTGGTAGAGCGTTCGACTCGAATTCCCTGCACCAGGTCATGCCAAAGACTTACAGAATGGTAATGGCTACGCGATCGACTTACGAAGTGCAAGTCACAGATTCTACCAGTGGTTTTAGAGCTAACACCCCTAACACATGAGGCCACACAGGTAGTGTCGTATGAACCTTACATAGTCACTCAAAACCTATACATCACCTCTGCAATAACCATTTATCTCACAGGCTCCGAGTAAATTTGACATTTCATGAGATTCATAAAATATCTTAGATGTTTCGAGTATTGAACGTTCAGATTCTTCAAAAGCTAAGATGGTCATCTTTTTACAGTGGTTACTCTAAGACGGATTGGGTAATCATTTAGATTTTTTATTTGGCCTTGTACAATACCACTTTCCCTTTAGAAAATATGTTTGTAATTGGTGCTGAACTGATAAAGGCTAATTGACAGAAACGATCGTCTTGAGCATTATAACTTTGGTATTATGCTTATAATATTCTTGTCATAAGGGTTGAAATTTCCATTTCCACTCTCTCCGACAGATGTTCATGCACATAAATAAAATCCTGACACAATATTAATGCACTATATTCCAATCACACGGAGGTCCTACGTGGCGTTATAGTGCGTCCAGCCTGTCTACACTCTGGGTGTGGACAGATAAATTCTGGGTTTGAAAAATAGTAGATACGCCGGTCCAAGGCGGCGAAATACAGATCAGTGTCAGAGGATTTATGGTAAAATTAAATACAGTATTGCTATTTTTTCAGAATGGGGAAGGGGTCAGAATGCCACTGCGTTGGCAAACGATCAGATATTTTAGGTATGTCACTGAAGTTTCATCACTTTTCGTAACTGACAATAGTTTAACCTTGAACTCGTCTTAGTTTTAATAGCAAGGCACTGAAATACATTGTTCCTCCATTTTTTTTTGCATTTGGTATTTCATTATCATACTCTCTCTTTCTGTCTATCTCTCTCTCTCTCTCTCTTTTAAAGAAATAAATGATAGAACAAATGATGACTTCACGATTTGACAAGAAATTTAATTGTCTAGGTAGTTTAACATCAACATCAACGAATACAAATGTCAACGAATTAGTTTTTGACGGAAAAACCACGAAATTATAAACCCATGAAAACAAATGATGTTACAGTATATACATAACATATTCGGTATGATATAGTTGACTTATTATTACTTAGCGTTATTTAGATTTACACAGGAATTCCGTGTTTAATCAGTTCCGCATTTACTATCTAATATATGTCCGATTGGTATCCAATAACAAAATACTACATGGATTCATAGAATTGAGTATGCGATTGGCGGTTATCCAATGCACCAGAAATTTTCAATAAACAAAATGATGAACTGAGATTGTATGTCGAAAACATACATAAACAAACATGACTTTGAAATACTTGCTTGGAGAAATCAATTATTGTCGGATATTGTCGGAAACTAGTAGTTCATATCAGATACAGTTATTTACATTCTAGATATACGCAACATTTTTTCTTTTAAGATTTCATGAAAAAACAGGGGGAGAATATAAATTACATCATCATCATGAACGCATTAACTCTTTGAAATATTCTAAAACAAATCTTGTTTTGAGTGTCATATATCAAAATTATCTAACGTTCCTTCAAATCGTCTTACTTCATTGGATAAGAAAAAATGTGTCGATGCCCAATCACTTTCAAGAGATGAAACATATATATGAGATTTGTCATGAGTTTCCATTCATATTCGCATCTGGTGAGCAAAAATGGAATATTCATAACATATGCAAGTTAAACGGCATTGTCTGATGTCGGGCGTGGGGGGGGGGGGGAGAATCTATATTCTCTTTTCTGTCAAGTTGACCACATTGTTCTAAATAGATAAAATACTAGCCAAGAAATAAGTGCACAAGACATATTGAACGAATTGCTTATATTTCAATACATACATTTAACCTACATTTTAAATTTTCATTTACACCTAAGCATAATTTATTAGATGTTGAAATTAGTAAAATTGCCGACTTGAATTATCTACACGTTTCATTCGATTGTCCCCATTCAAGTGACGTTATCGCCAACCTCCAGATGAATGAAGTGACGTCATCGCCAAATTTCAGATGATGTTTGCGTACAAATGTAGTTCCGTTTTCCGCAAATTAGCCAATCAAATCTCAGCTAGGCTTTATTATACGTGTTACATGTAAAGTATTTATGTAATCTGTCATGAAGCTGCATAATACACAGATCATATGATGAGGATACCAAAGTATAAATCAATAGAATGTCCAGGACATAGATACAAATCCGGTAAAAATGGACAAACACGGACCTCTGGAAACCAAGAGGACAAAAAAGTATACCAAAATATAAATAAATAGAATGTTCAGGACCAGGTCATACCATGTCATTACACAATGATAATGGCTACTAAAAATATGTCTTCATACGGACGGAGAAGCACAATGCAGGAAACCCCAGCTTTTTTAGGGGACATATATATATATATATATATATAAGGCAACTGTTGTATTTTGATTTCCAGAGATTACATCATTTAACCAGCTTGCAGCATACCCCCTATTTTAGATCTATTGGTGCACCCAGCCACTACATGCAGGAAGAGCCCGCGCAGTTATTGAAGGCCTCTAGATCTCGCATTTCTTCCCGTCAGTTTCTGAATAATTATCAGAATCGGATAGTCTCGGATGGGTATTGTGGGATGTCGATGGAGGAATATCAAAAAAGCTATCAATTTGATGAATAGTATTTCTTATTTTTCAGCGTACACAAATGTATTGTATTAGCTGTAAAGAATTTAAAATTATGTTATACATACTGAACTCCATTATAATGGACATCGCTTATCACAGACTGTTTAAGCATGCACGCGTTACATACGATGACTGTTCTGAACAGAAACGTCTTTTCTTTAAACTTAAATTCACAAATAAAGGCATAGACGCTTTAAACATTGGCAATGTTCTAAATCACAAAAAAGTTCAGTCCTGTATTCCACCATATTTTAAACTGAAGACCACGCCTTGCATTTCATATAGCTCTACACCTAGCATCGCATCCAAGCTATTTAATTACAAACAGGTTTTGCAGTGCCTAGACATCAGCCATCTTCTACACAACACTGTCACATGTTTATGTGCTTCATCTCCTTTCAAATACATTACTATCGGGCATGTCATTACCGGCGACGTTTCTATTGTTGAAAATGAAAGCCTGAAAAATCTTATTTTAAGGGGCCCTAAATACCGGGAAGCCCGTTTCTTTAATTGGCGTCAGAATTTCAGTTTAGTTATGGATTCTGTCGAAGATTATGCCAGACGATGGGCCAAACATGAAGACGTAGAACCAGACACTTTGTCTGAATGGCTGAAAGCCATACGATGGTTGATAAAATCTCGTATTCGAAAACTTAAAGGGACTATGAAAACACGTTATTCCTCTGTATTTAATGATCCAGAAGTAGTAACTGAACTGGATAGGTTACATGACCAATATGTCCTGGTACCAGCATACAAAGCCTCAAATAATATAGTTTTTATTTGTAAGGCACATTACTATAATTGTTTATATGAAGAACTTAGGTTTGATACGAATTCTGGAAATCCTACATACACACGTAGCTCACTTTCAAAGGACGAGATCCTTCAAAATCACGTGTCCGTATTACGCTCATTTGATATACCTACAACGGATACCAATTTCGAACTACCACATTTATACTGGATACCTAAACTTCATAAAACCCCATATAAGCAAAGATACATAGCAGGATCCAGCAAATGTTCTACCAAATCTTTATCTTTACTCCTTACCAAGATATTGACCACCATTAAGGAGAAACTTCAACAATACTGTACAGTTGCTTATTCCAGAAGCGGTGTAAATCAGATGTGGATACTTAAAAATTCTAAACAGCTTTTAGAAAATTTGAAGGCACACAATTTTTCTCGAATTCACAGTATCAAAACTTATGACTTCTCTACTCTTTACACTACTATTCCACATAAAAAAATTAAAAGAAAGACTTTTCAGCATCATAGACAACTGCTTTTTCACTAAAGGTGGTTACAAAAATTTACATCTAGTGATTGGCTATCAGGATACTTATTTCGTCAAACACCACTCTGATTCTACACACATAAAATATACTGAAGTTGATATAAAAAACATGCTGGAATTTCTGATAGACAATATATTTGTAATGTTCGAAGACGTGGTCTTTCAACAAACTATCGGCATTCCTATGGGAACCAATTGTGCTCCTTTATTGGCCGACCTGTTCCTTTATTCATACGAAGCAGACTTCATTCAGAAACTGCTGAATCAAAAGAAGAAAAAGTTAGCGGTGTCCTTTAATTTGACATTTAGATATATCGACGACGTTTTGTCAATTAATAATGATCATTTTTCATACATATGTCAATGCAATATATCCCAGCGAACTAGAAATTAAAGATACAACAGAATCAAGCACACACGCTTCATACTTAGACATTTTTACTGAAAATAAAACACAGACGGGAAATTAGCAAGTAAGCTATACGATAAACGCGACGATTTCGGCTTTCCCATCGTAAATTTTCCACATTTAAGTAGTAATATCCCTCAGTCACCCGCATATGGAGTTTATATTTCACAAATGATCCGATATGCCAGGGCGTGCACAACATATGAAGATTTCATATACAGAGGTAAACTACTCACTGACAAATTATTGACACAGGGATATCAAAAACCGCGTTTAATGTCAACGTTCCGCAAATTTTACGGTCGGTATAATAGTCTTGTTTGCGAATACTCTGTTTCACTAAGTGAAATGTTGAGTTGCCTTTTCGTTGGCGGTTGTTGAGACGTCTGTACCAAATGTGACGAGGATACACTCCTCACTTGTTTCGTTGGACTTGACTGTGGACTCACGGCGGGTGTGACCGGTTGACAGGGGGATGCTTACTCCTCCATGGCACCTGATCCCACCTCTTGGTTTCCAGAGGTCCGTGTTTGTCCATTTTTACCGGATTTGTATCTGTGTCCTGGACATTCTATTGATTTATACTTTGGTATCTGAAATTTTTATATTAGTATAAAAACGGTGAATTGACAAACATATTAGAAAATTATTATAGACATATTTGTGTAAAATGTATATTACACATCAAAAATTTAATGTTGAATTGACAAGTATATTGGAAATTATTGTATACATATTTTTATGTTACCACATAATCAATAAATTCGAGGACGAATTTTATATTGGCAGGGGGTAGTGTAATAAATTTAGTATAGAACTGTATATTTACGAATACTTCATTATTATTACATTGAGTCCTTGTTTTCAAATAAAAGTAAGTTGGAACTATAAACTTATTGTCATCGAGTATTTCATATTATTTCATCGTTTCACTAAACGTATCCTCTTCATGTTTTTTTGTTCTTTTTGTAGCCTAATGGTTACGCTATTGTTCTCGTTTCCGGTTACGTAGTT
Source organism: Atrina japonica (assembly GCA_030159075.1). NCBI lineage: Eukaryota > Metazoa > Mollusca > Bivalvia > Pterioida > Pinnidae > Atrina > Atrina japonica. The sequence continues at coordinate 221,243 of BROG01000691.1, read as the reverse complement.
TCGTTTCAGTATATGATGCTTCCGAGTTGACTCGACCACATCCGGGTTTGGATATGACGTCACATGTGGTCAGCGTTCACGAGTGGTCAAATTTAGAGACGCTGATCACTTTTTCGGCTACACTTTTAGACAAAGGACGCATTTCCCCTATTTAGCTTTTTATTTCAACCCGACATTCGTCCCTGTTTGTTACCAGAGACAAAATGTCTAGGTAGTTGAAATTATGTTGTAAATTTACCAATCTAAATTTATTTTACCAAATTTTCCCCTAATTTGTGTGGGGGGCTATTTATTGATTATTTATCATAGTTACAAACTACAGTAAATGCAGATCTAATATCAAATTACATCTATGGACGTACTTGTATTATATTTCTTCATTAATCAACTTTGTAAAAGTAGATAGTCATAGGTCATGAGTTCGATATTTATAGCACGTGGAATGTCATTTTATTGTGAATTTGTGTTCTGTTAATTTACTGTATAATCCATTTAAAACTGGATATATTTATCAGATCATAACAATTCTGACTTGAATAGCTTAAATTGTGTTGCTCTTATTTATTTTGTTTGTTTGTTTGTTTATCGTCCCACTCAAGAATATTTCATTCATATGGAGACGTCACCAAGTGCCGGTGAAGGGCTTAAAATTTTGGCCTATGCTCAGCACTTACGGCCATTGAGCAGTGAGGGCTCTTTAACGTGCCGACACCTACTGTGACACGGGACATCCAGTTTTTATTGTCTCATCCGAAAGACAGGAATCCAACCTGTCGCCGGCGGGAACTCGAACTCATGATCCAGAGTCGAGCGCGCTACCGACTGAGCCAGGCCGACTCTATTTATTTTGTGGTATATAGACTATATAGTGCTCTAGACCAGTACCAGGTCCTTTTAAAAAGTTCGGATGAACTTTACTTAAAACTTTACTTAATTATTATATAGATCGCTACCAGATCTGTGGTTCCGCTACCAGGAATTTAAAACTGACCTTTCGCCATAGTAGCGAAAAACGCTACAATAACATATTTGTTTATTTATTTGGTTAATCAGTAAATATTATTTTTATGTAACTGTTTTCACTTGCTTTTATTGATCCTGAAATGCTCTGATTTACACTTTAATAAGGTCATTCCAAGTTTATTTTTTCTGTTTATCGCCCCTCTGCTGATAAAATAATTTTGAGATAACAAAAGTGAAAAAAGCAAACATCTAGCAAAAATTATTTTGAACATAGCCTTGAAAACATGAACATTTAATTTCTCCATTTTGAAAACCATTATTTCGTAGTTATTTATTAGTATGTGTCAAAGAGAGGGATTTTATTGTTTAATATTTTATTTTTTATTAACACATTAGATAGATATGTAAATGTGCATTAAACTGCATTTATTCTCATAATTTTTTTTTTCGATAGATAGATAAGCTTTTGATATCAGGATGGACGCTAAACATTGAAAAAATGGGAAATGGCCTTAGAGCGATCGCCAGTGTATCATTCACGGCTGTTGCATCAATACGGAAAGTACGTAAAACATGGATGCCGTCAAGTAAATTTTTGGGATGTAAATATTCATGGTTGGAAATAAAAAATATCGTATTATTGTCCATATACTTTAATCGCTTTAAAGTTAAAAAGTAAATAAAAGCAAGTAGACCCCCTATTAGTATTCTCCGATCAGTTTGACTACTGGGGGCTTATTAATTCGTTTTCAGCTTCATGTCCTTCCCCAAAGCATCTCAACGCTCCATTTCTACCAATTCTATATGCACATCTTAAATATCTCCCATCAACATCCGTCTTACGGTTAAACTAGAATTTGAGACATGTGAATACTTAAGGATTGTTTTTCATTTTTTGGAATGCATCGAGTATAAATGCAATGGATTATGGAAAAATATTCAATGTGCAGCACGATCCTTATATTTATATATATTACCATTTTCTGTTTATCTGAAGTCAGCTGGTAGGAGTTTTTTTTTCATATGACGTAAGAGCTAAACAGCTGTGCGAGACGAGAAGTAGTTCCCCTTTTCTGTCCGGAAATACTAAATGGAATTAAGGTTTATTTTCATATCATTTTGAAAGAAACTAGTGATATCGAAATTTTTGAATAAGTATCAGATTTCTTTTTAAGTTATTTTAGAATATTCGTCTGCTTGGTAACCGGAAGGTTAAATGTGTCAGAAGAGAATTGAAAATGCAAATGGTCGCGCCCATGAGTATGCTATATAATGTATTTATAACGAATTTGTGTTTGAATTCTAATATATTATTCATGGGGTATACTATAGAAAGTTTGAGTGTGACTCACGAGAAGTAAGACAGCTAATATTCATTCATGACAACTGAAAGTAGCCATTTTATTTGACATTTCTTTTACCAATCAGCTGGGAGCCATGATGACTGATTGGTATGTAACCTACGTAATAGGCCTATTTCACACGATGCGGGTGACGAATTGTTTCTGATGGGAATATCCAGTGAAGGCAAACAAATCGACTTGTTTATCAAGAGATGGTTGACAAAGTTGCACTAGGCCTTACTCTCTTTTTTTCTGTTGTAACTATGAAGCAGACTTTCATTTCTGTGCCAGACTGGTCTGTGGTTCTGGTCATAAACATGACCTAGATATATCGCAATATTGGCCTGTAGACTGTACAATGTGCTTCAGATGTAGTCTCGTGTTTCCGATTTCTTTCTGTTATTTTTATGTTTTGTGGTAGGCCTAATCTATGGCTTTTAAGATTAAATATATAAGAAATAAACATGTGATATTCTATTCTTTATTGATTCGTTCATGTATTCTTATGCTGAAAAGTGAAGCGGCTAATACTCCGGGCACGCGACTGCATATACCAGAGTCTATATCGCTCTATATACTTGCAATAAAAGGAATTGCAGTCGGTATGTAAATATTACAAATAATCTTCTTAGATGTAAGACGGATGTCGATGAACTTTAAAGGATAAATGAAATGATTAATAACGTTTATGTAGGCCGAAGAAAGCAATTTTATTTGGTAGGGGGGGGGATTAGCAGACATTTTGAAAAAAAAAAAACACTGGACAACCGGACCAGTGAATAAAGGAATTTCAATGGTCAAAGAAATTTTTACTGGTCTGTATATATACACAATTGAAATGAAATGGAAAATTACTGGCTATTTGGATCAGGGATAAGATAGACTTCACCGGACTTTTGTAAAATTTACCGGTTTTTCTGGTAAAACTGGTGAATTTCAAAAACTCTGGGGTAGCAGCTCTGGAGAACAATAAATATTATAAATATAATACTTAAGTTATAATGCTCAAGACGATCGTTATTGTCAATTAGACTTCATCAGTTGAGCTCCAAATTAAAATGTATATGTATTTTCTAAAGAGAAAGTGGTATCATACAAGGTCAAATAGTAAATTTAAAAGTATCACCAAAATCCGTCCAAGAGAAACCACTGTAAAAAGATGACTATCTTAGCTTTAGAAAACTTTGGAATTTAACATACGAACAACTAGTCTACGTCCGCCAACGAAACCTTCGTTATACACGTATATTTTGTATTATTGCGTACGTTGTATATAATGATTATAAACATAATACCAAAGTTATAATGCTCAAGACGATATCGTTTCTGTCAATTAGACTTCATCAGTTGAGCTCCAATTTGAAATGTACTTCTATTTTCTAAAGATAAAGTGGTATCATACAAGGCCAAATAATATCTCTAAAAGTATAGCCGAAATCCGTCTAAGAGTAACCACTGTAAAAAAATGACTATCTTAGCTTTAGACAATTTTCGAATTTAAATAGTGTTAACAGTGCCAAATATTACTTTAGTATAAGATGAACAGCTGGTACCGAAATACCAGGTACTAGGTTTATGTTTACCCTCGGGGACTCAAACGGTCCACCAGCTGTGGCAGCGACCTAGTGGTTATAAATATTATAAACATAATATCAAAGTTATAATGCTCAAGACGATATCCAAGAGTACTGTGTAACACTGAAAAAGAATTATACAAAGTTGCGAAAGCTTTAATATAATATTTTTTCAATTTCAACAAAAGTATAAGGGTAGCTGAAGCACCCTAGTGCCTGAGAAGTCTTACTAAATCAGATATACTTATTCTGCAAGATCTCTGATGTAGCAAGAGTTCCGACAGGAATTAACTAGTCCCCCATCCACCCCTAGTTAGGTGAGGGACATTTTTTAAAGGCCCATGGTTTACGCTCAGCAAGGTTAAATTAATTTTAAATGATACTGTGCGTTGCAAAATGCTTATATAAAGTTATATCTTTCCTTTATTTACGGCTTTAAGTTATTACAAAAATGATTTTTACTCGTAACGACAATAAATACAAAGAGTTGCGTAATATTCAAGGCAACCTCTGATGAATAATTCGTACCTAAGCAAATTGGTTGACTCGTTCCCATGTTTCAGCTGACTCGTAACCATCGATTAACTCATGGCCTGTTTGATTGTAGAATTATTTATGAAGGTATACATGTATTAACAAACACATTAATTAACATAAAATATGCCATTTGGTATTAAAATAACATTAACTATCTGTGGAACTAAACTGGCTTCAGAAGTACTTCTCTGACAGAGGTATAATCCAATTCACAAAACGTAACAGGAAGATTAATATCTTTATTATCTTGCGGATGATTCTACTCAATTTTCGGTTATGACAATCTTTATGGGAAAAAACTTGTTTATTTCCCACTGGATAAACGACACTATTCTTATCAGAGTAAATTTAATGTCCTTATTATTTATTACCTAAAACAAAATTTGAACGTGTCCAGGTCAGTCCAGAAAGGGTTCAAGAGACTACATCCCGCCAATTTATATGAATATAAGGTGGGTCTTGACAATTTTCGAGCTTTAGGCGATTTTAGTTTGGTTTCGAAAACAAAGAAATTTAGAACCCCTGAATGTGTTTAGATGTTTACATAGATGGACGCCCCCATAGTCGTAAAACCACGATCCGGAATCGCTATGCACTTGCCTACCCGTGGTTTCATGTACCCGAAATCACTCGTAGCTGATGAATATTAATAAAGGGGTAAATGTGTTCAGTTTATCCAATCACAGTAGTTGTGATCTTTAGAAAATACACTACTTTTCAAGTTGGAGCTCAACTGATGAAGTCTAACTGACAGAAACGATATCGTCTTGAGCATTATAACTTTGGTATTATGTCCACAATATTTAGATAATTACACTGCTGTCATATGCCTAAGACATAAAACCTTGTCTACCGTGACATTTTCGTATGTCAAAAGCTGACAAACATCTTATGACATCGTAAACGTTGTAATTCTCAAACGAAATTGCACTGCTCGTAAACACCACACAACTGACATGTATATACTTATAATTTCAACCTGGTAAAACACGCGCAACTTTGTAAGACATGGTAATTATTAACGGTGGGATATTTGTTTTCTATTGTGAAAATAGACTTGGGTTATTTTTTTATAGCAGAAATATTGTGAGAAATATTTCCATGCCTTTTCTATATCCATAAGAAAGTTTATCTGGTAAACGGGTAATTTTTCCCACTGGTATGGGTCAATATACCTTTTTGAGGCTTATTTCTACTGTTACCATTTGTCATAATAGTATGCAACTTCGGAGAACTTCCAGTTAAACATTCTTTCTTTATATATGACCTGAAATCTAGATACCATCTAGTACTAGTTGTCAGATGTGAAAAGCAAGTCGTTGCAAGAAAGAATTTCAACATCTATCAACAATTAATTCCTTGGATAAGAACTGAGAGAAGATATCATTGCATGTTGTCAATATAAATTTTACAAAAATGGAAGCGGTCTTGCTCGACATTCTGTTGAGGTCACATGATATGAACACTAACTATTCCGACAAAACTGAACGGAATGGAACAGACCGAAAAAGCATTCATGATTCCTACGTTGAATAATCATCAAGGCCGGGTAGTTTTTTATGTATTTAGAATTAAGACATCGGTGTAACCATAATTCCTACGATATTGTGTACATATCAGTAAAACGATGGGTACTACTCTTCAAATCGATTTGTTTACGAGTCGGTCAACCGTAGGCATGACATGGCCAAAGAGAATACGATTTAAGATGGGCACGAATAGAGATGGGTCCAAGTTAGCAAATAAACACAACACAAAAGCTAGAAAAAGAAGTGAGATAGAATCGATGAAGAAATTGTGCTATGCTGTGCGTTTAGGAACAGAAATAGAGAGTTGCAATGTTTTGAGGAAGGAAATGAAGCTGAAACAAAATTGATAATTTGCCACCCTTCTTTGAATTTCCCCTCACAATAAAAATCTGTCAAGGCTATTTATATAACACTTCTGTTCAATCGTGGAGACTCAAACTGGTCGGAGAATACCAATACTTTGTTTTGTTTTGATCTATTTAACTTGAAAGTTGTAAAAGAATATGTATAGAAATACAATATTTTTATTTAGGAAAATGAATAATTGCAGTTTTCGGTAAAATATTTTCCTGCAGTTTTCGGTAAAATATTTTCCACAATTTGACGTACATTCATGTTTTACATGTTTTCAGTATAGATGTAACAATAGTGACCGGGACATGTGCGATCGCTAATAAGGGGTGTTTGTATCATGTTGTTTTTATCATTTTCTGACTAATTGCAGTGTATGTGTGCACTAGTCTCTATCAATATGTGTGAATCGGAATTTTTTTTTACGATATTTCATGTTGTTTAATTTGACCGGTCATGGTCAACCATCAAAGGTATCAGTAACCTGTATCAAACACCAACAATATCTGGGGTACGTTTGCTATTGGCTAATTAAGTCGCGCGCACGACATAATTATTAGGCAAAATATGGTAAAATGCGACCTATTTTCTTTTACTGATAGATTGGGCGTTCCTAATGGTGGTCAACTCGTACCCATCTCAACTTATACCCACTAAGCATACGTGTGGCTGACTCGTGCCCAAATTAATTTACTAAGTCGTCCCTATGGAGTGTTCCGATTATAAAATTACTCGTAAACTTAATTATTGTAAAACTATATCAAGTTATACTTACCAACTTAATAGAAACCCCTGTCAGCGAAGTAATCATGATTTACTTATATCCCCAGATAGTTATAACTTTTAAACACTAAACGGTAGCATGGTAAGTATATCTTGATAAATAATTTAATTCACAATTTTGGCTTTACGCCACACATTTTTTCAGTTGTATGGCGGCGGCTAGTTTTTAATAGTGGAAGAGAGAACCCGGTTAAAATGTACCCAGAAAAAGTCACTAGACTTCCACAAATAAACTGGCAAACTTTCCAACAAAAACGGCTTAGGTTCCAGCGGGACTCGAACCTGCGCTGACAGGAAGTGAGAAGACTTCACGGTTCAAAGCGCGACCCTCTAACCACTCGGCCCTCTAAGTTAATCAAACAGGCGATAGGTACGAATTGTGATTGGTACGAGCTTACCATAAACCTTATTATGAACTTAGGCATATTTATTAGGGCCCGAATTCACCAAATCATTTCAATACACGGCCTCAACGTTTATTCATTATTTGACTATAATCGTTGTAAAATTTCGAGTTTGAGTGATTAGGAAGCAATATAAACGTTGCTTAAGTTGTAATTATACAAAAGAGGCCAAAACCAATGCTCAAGACAATCGTTTCTCTCGTTAAGACTTCATTAGTTGAGCTCAATTTAACACAAATGTTTATTTTAGAAAGAAACAGAGGTATCATACAAGGCAAGATAATAAATCTAATGTATTTTATTTAGAATTTAAGTAGGTTATCTGAGCGAAAATGAATAAACATTTTGGTACACAAAATTTGAGTGCGTACTCAAACAATTCTTTTATAGGTCTACTTCTGACGTTTTCTTCAGATGAGCACATATTTTTATCATTATTTACAATTGTGTGCCGTCAGTATACAAACATATTTAGTCACAGAATAGATTTGGCGTGTATTTACCTTTAATTCAAGAAAAGTTAACGTAATCGGCCGTGTATAATCCGCATTCTTTTCACTCTAAAATTTGTCTCAGACAAGGGTGCGGAAAATGAAGTACTACGAAATCTTAGGACATTTTTTCCACAGAAACTACTGCATGAGATTCGATGTGGGTGGTAAGCCTGACAAAGTTTTTTCGTAATAACGATGTATGAGTCAATGTATATCATCGTTATTCCATTGTAAATATCATCATTGCTTATGTATGTGTGTATTTTATGTCTTCGGCGACGGTGAATAAATCAATAAATGAATCTTGTTGTCTTTATTTTTTTGTGTGTTTCAGTTTACAAATAGGCTAGACTACACAGGCACTTGTGTAATGCAATCCCTTGATCGAGGGTGTTGTGATCGGTGGATAGCAAAACGCAAGTGCCTGTGCAAGGCTAGCCTAGTTGCGATATTTGGTGAGGAAACAGAATAGTACAGTACCTATTGCTTATCTTCATCATGAAGTTTTGTTATTATTGAAAAATAGAACAATTTTAACAAGAATTCTAATAATAATTTCACGCTGGTGAACGACGAAGCGAACAGCCATGTTGTAACTGTAAATGAGGGGGTTAAATGGAAGAGCAAATATGTAGTATTATCCCATTTTTATCATATGAGGTTTTGCGTAGTTTGTTTTGAGAGCGTTAGAAATCGTACATTTCTTAAATGACCTGGCGATGATCTCTGGATCAAACTCCTGTCATGCCTCTACAATCCATGAACATATTGGCAAATCTGGTTTTCTCATTCTGTCTGTATTTGTGAAGGAATGGTCGTCTCCACTGATCCATGAGTTCCATTTCTAACGGAGGGCCACTTTCATCGGTTTGTTGATACGTCTAGGGGCTGCAGCATACTAGTCATCCCCTGAGGATGATAGCAATGTCTAATCTATGGTCCCTATCTAGTAGAGTTTTCACCTCATCTGTTCTGTGACACCTAATTGCATCCAGTACAAGTAAACTTCTGCTAAGTCCGGCACCAGGTCGTCTGCCCCACACTCTAGTTAACCAGTCTTTGGTAATTCTGTCGTCAAACCAACCATTTTCATGTACCTGAACTTTGATTCCTTTCGGGAAGTTCAATTTTGGCATGGTGTTTCTTTTTAAATACAACATACGGCGGAAGCTTTCCTCCATCAGCTGTACAGGCCAACATCACCGTAAATCGATTTTTTTCATTCCAAGTGGTTTTCATGGCGACATTTTTTTACCCTTTAACCTCAATAGTACTTTCAGATGGCATATCGAAAGTTAGCGGTGTCTGGTCAGCGTTACCTATCTGTAAAAGATTATAGTTATGTTTTTATGTGGCGTTGAAACTCTGTAAGCTTGTCTTCATAATCAGCTTGAAGCTTCTAGGAAATGTGGGTGCGACGGCGCATCGAAAGGTCATGACGCTGCATAAACCGATAACACCTGTCAATTGATCCCCTGAAATTTTGATGGCCAGGCATGTATTTGGCGAGGTTAAGGGCTTTGAGGCGTAATTCAGTTGTTGATTTTGCGATGTCTTGTTGTCGCCGGTCTGTGACCCACGGCATTTATGCCGTTTCAAGTTCTGGGAAATGTGCATTACTGCCTCTGTTGGCCATTTTTGACATTGGCATTTTCTGCAAACGGTCTTTTTTCGCCAGGCACGGACATTTGACTCGTCAATGGAAAACTCTACCACCAGCACGGTTACCATGGGCCTCAGCAAACGCGATTATTTTTAATTTTTCTCTGGTGGTGAAGGACTTCCGTGTAAAACCCATTTTCATTTCTCAATGAAAATTCCGAGATTAATGCAGCGTCATGGCCTATATATACTACTAAGAATGGCTTGGTTTTTATAAAATGAGCACACATTATTACCTTTGATAAAGCATTGATCTTTTTTATCCCTTTTTTCAATAATTACGCTATACACGCGTATTCTGGGTATATAGATCGCTTGTGTACAAGTGCTCGCCGCTAATTAAAATTGTTACAAACTTTTACGTCGCCGATTTCCGCAAATATAATATCATTTTCAAATGTTGTTCTAATACATACTATTTATTAAATATAAAGCTACCACGCCAGCAAAAGCAAATGATTGCGCTGTAATTAAGGGAATTTAATTTTACATTGACTTCGATTGATGTTTTCATATTTCTTTTGTTATTTATTTCAAATCATTAATTTGTTTATCATATCCCTTATCTAATATCTCGAATATATATATATATATCTATAATAAATATTTATCTATTTCTTTCAAAAAAACCGATCTGAGAATTTTGAAAATTCCGATCGTCATACTGCACTTATACACAATAATAATCAATCTCGCCGACGATTTTCGGCCATACGGCCGTGGACAAAAGTCGATGCGGATTATACGCACGAACTTCGAGATCTGATGCTGAAATGGGGGGTGCGGTAGTTGAGCTTGAGTCTGATAAATTTGGTGACTTTTGGACCCTGAGGTATTATTCAACGCCGCCATTTTCTTATAGCAGGTCGAATGGATTTTTATTTTCATCTTCAAACTCAAATTACTTCCAAACAGAGAATGACTTTAAGTAGTAATATTCCACAATCTCCCGCATATGGAGTTTGTATTTCACAAATTGTCCGATCAGCCAGGCGTGTTCAACATATGAACATTTCATATACAGAGGTAAACTACTCAGTGGCAAATTATTGACAGAGGGATATCGAAAACCACATTTGATGTCAACGTTCCGCAAATTTGACGGTCAGTATAATAGTCTTGTTTGCGATTACTCTGTTTCACCTAGTGGAATGTTGAGTTACCTGTTCGTTGGCGGTTGTTGAGACGTCTGTACCAATTATGTCGAGGATTTGTTCCTCACGTATATCATTTTAATTTGACTGTGGACTCACGGCGGGTGTGATCGGTAGATAGGGGATGCTTACTCCTCCATGGCACCTGATCCCACCTGTTGATTTCAAGAGGTCCGTGTTTATCCATTTTTACCAGATTTGTACCTATTCCCTGGACATCCTAATAATTTTATACTTTGGTATCTGAGGTATTTTCTATTAAAAGTGTAATCAGTGGCAAGGTTATAACTTTATATAAGTACGATGGCAGGAACGTAATTAGTTGTGATAAAATATAATTGGCACCCTGAATGAGCGTAAACGGGTGGTAAGTAACCTTGAAGGGTCTCCGTGGCCGAGTAGCTAGAGCATCGTGCTTTGAACTGTCTCTCATTTCTGGTCGGTGCAGGTTCGAGCCTAAGCTGATTTTGTGAAAATGTTTGCCAGTTTTCTTGCAGAAGACCGGTGGTCTCTTCCCAGGTACATTGTAACCGAGTTCTCTCCTCCCCATTTAAAAGTGGCCGGCACCATAAAACAACACGATTAAATAGCCATTTATATGAAAGTAATTCCTTCAGTTTTTTTTAAAAACCTCTATCCCGCGCCGCCCCAAAATATATATATATATATATATATATATATATATATATATAAACCATAAGAACACCGGTATTTATTTATTTACTCGTATTCTTTAATTGTACGTAATTCGTGTTTTTTGTCCGGAAACCTAACGTGACCTTTATTTTTTTTAAACATTTGTAATCTCACCATATGCCGCTGAAGGGCTTCAAATTCTGGCCTATGCTCGGGAATTACGACCATTGAGCAGTGAGGGTTCTTTAATGTGCCGACACCTACTTTAACACGTGACTTTTTAATGTTTTACTGCCTCATCCGATCCAAACTTTGAAAATATCATCCCATGTATAGACATTATCTCCTTGGATATAAAAGCATACTGTTGCAATTGGTAGGTTTATTTCATCTCATTGTCCTATATTTTTTGTTTGAGTCCCCGAGGGTATACATAAACCTAGTACCTGGTTGTGTGTGTTGTGTTATGAGAGTTCTGGAACACTTCTCATTCCATGGTCTATTTATACCACTAAATTTCTCTATTCTAGTGGATTGAATCGTACCTGGGAATTCACTGTTTACCTGAGGGGCAATCGACCGCGACGTTCGGTGAATTCCGAGAAACGGCAGCCCTATTCAGTTCCGAGAAATTGCAAACGTTCTGGGGTATTATATTGGCATAATAAAAATTGAAATGCTATAAGAAAAAAATATGAGTAATTAAAAATGGGTACGAGTGGCAAAGCATGTAAAATCAATGTTGATCAGTTTGACTTGAACAAGTTGAGGATCGAAAAACCTCGTAAAGGTAAAAATGGTAGTTTTTTCGCCGATATACTATATAAATATCCGAGCGATGTCTTTCAACCTCTTAGAATACAAACTCCCACGTTATTATCGTATGGAGTAAATGATACGTATAAACCTTATTCGATATCACTAGCGTTTGATTACGATGAAAAGCACAAGGACAGGCCTTCAACCGGCCCTATATTTCCTATAATTCCTATAATATCCCTATCTTTTTTGGAGTACCCTATAATCCCTATATTTTAGCCCAAAAAAGCCCATTTCCCTATATTATCCCTAAAAAGAGAAAATAATATGTCGGAAATTGAAAAATGACACTTTTGTCAAAACAGGCATGTCTCGGTCTACAGATATGTAGGTACGTGTCTTAAATATAATTAAGTCATCCAGTGCTTTTTCTAAATATCTTATTTTCTTATCATTTCATGTGACACACAACATTCAAGTCTTTATGATGATTGACTTCAACAACAAGATACCAAAACAGCTTTGAAGATCTTATGTGTGCCTTTACAGTTAAAAACCAAGGTAAATATATCTAAGAAAATATACAGTTGTCACTGTATTCCCAATGAAGATTAACTGAGGGAATTTGCATGATCCTTTGCTGAAAAGTCGAAGCAGACTGTCTTGATGCCTAGAGCTATTCAAACACTGTCCAATTTAGAGTCCAATATTCATTTCTGTCATTTTTGATAAAATTTTGTTCTTGGGTTGAGTCCTTGTCCCTTTGACATATTTCCCATCGTCATCCCCTTTCCTATTATAAATATTTAATGAAAGAAATTTGATTGAAATTAGATTTCAGATTGATTATAAATGTATAATTGGACATCTTGAATGGCAATTGGCAAAAAATCATTTTCAGGTATTAGATTGATGTGAAGTCAAGTACCAAAGATGCCTCACCATGGTAAAGTAAGTTTTCAAAACATCATGGTTACAGAAAGAAGATGAAGATGGACATAAGATAGGAACATGGTGCCAAAAGGAATCAGATTCAAATGCATTTTGTGTAATCTGTAACAAATCTTTCTCCATTTCAAACAGTGGATTCTCTCAGATTAAACAACATTTCAAAGGTGAAATACATGAATCAGAAGCCAGGTGTAAAACAGGAAAAAATGTGTCACATTTATCATTTACAAAGGTAGTTGAAACTTCATCTGAGGCACCATCAACCTCTGGACCTAAACAGTTAACACTGCAATCTGCCATTGCTGATCAAGCAGAGACTCTTTGGATGTTAAAAGTATCGCAGAGTGATTACTCCCTATCCTCATGTGATGGTTTACCAAAACTGTTTAAAAAGATGTTCCCTTGTCCAGCATCTGAGGAGTTTACGCTGTCAAGAACCAAAGCATCATACATGATGTCAGATGGAATTGATCCTTTAATACTGAAGTTGTTGGTTGATGATCTAAAGCGTAGTGAAACGGCTATTACACTTATGTATGATGAAACAACAACAGTTCAAGTAAAGAAGCAGATGGACGTATTAGTCAGATATTGGTCTGAAGCTGAACAAAGAGTGACAGTCAGATTTCTGAAGGCTCTCTTCTTTGGGCATACAAAAGGTGTAGATGTAGGATCAGAAATAATGAAGCTTGTTTTAGATAGAGATATTGGCTTCCCAGCTGAAAGATCTTCATTCTATCTTCTGATGGCCCTAATGTAAACAAAACAATTTGGCACTTTATTGATGAGAAACTGAAAGAAAAGAAGTTTAAAAGGGTTGATTCCTATGATACCATGTAATGTTCATATACTACACAATGGATTTAGACAGGGACTGAGTTCATATGGACAGGATGCTGAAAACTTAGCATTTGATCTACATGCATGGTTTAAGAGGTCGCCATGCAAAAGAGAAGATTATTTAGAAATCCAAGAGGAATGCCAGCTTGATGATAGTCTTTTTGTGAGGCATGTACCGACAAGATGGTGCACTCTTATGGGAGCACTGGAAAGAATTTTGAAGAAATGGAAGGCAATAACTAAATACTTTCTTGAATTTCTGCCACAAGATGCCAAAAAACAAAGAACAGAAAAAGCTTCTTGATCAGAATGATAAATATAAAGCTATATGCCTCAAGCTGAAGACTTATGAGTTGAAGGTTTGTGCCCAGATTTCCTTCCTAGTGTCAGTTGCCCCAATCTTCAATAGATTCCTAAAACTGTTTCAAACTGAGGGACCTTTAGTTCATATCCTACACCATGAACTCAAAGAAATACTTTATGCACTAATGGGTCGTTTCATGAAACCAGATTCTTACAAAGAAAGGAGTGCATCTGATCTAGCTACAGTTGATGTTGAAAAGGTTGAAAATCTTCTTCCAGTTGAACAGGTTGAAATTGGTGAACCAACCGAGGACTTCTTAAAGAAACTAGGTAAAAATCAATCTCTATTGCCAAGGAAGGACATGCAAAAGTTCCTGAAAGTAGTCACTAGCTACTTACAGAAGAAAATGTCTTTAGACAGTGAATTGTTAAAAGATTTGTCATGCCTACATCCAAATGCTAGGGGACAAGGCAGATCTGTAAGGGCAATTGGAAGAGTAGCTAGATCACTGCCTCATGTTGTTGAAGAAGGTCAAATTAGCTTGATAAGGGATGAGTTTAAAGCATACCAGACAGAAAATATTCCAGATGACTGGTTTCAAGTGCAGAAAGACAATGGTGAGATAGAATTCAAAAGAATTGATGAATATTGGAACAAAGTGTTGACAATAAAATTGCCTAATGGTGTGAAAAAATATAACCTTTTGGCTAAAGTTGTAAAAAGTGCCCATTGTATACATCATGGAAACTCAGATGTAGAGAGATCCCTATCTGACAATAAGAATACTGTCACGCCTGAGAGAACGAGCTTAACAGGAGAAACAATAAATGGTTTGCGAAGAGCCAAAAACTTTGTTAGCAAAACTGCTGGCTCAGTTCATAATGTAGTTATTTCAAAGAAATGATTCAAGCAGGAAGAACAGCACACAGAGCCTACAAGCGCAGACTTCAGGAGGAGAAAGAAGCCGAAGAACAGACAAAAAGGAGAAAATTAGCACAGGAAGAAGTTCAAAGACAGAAAAAGAGAGCAAGCTCAAAAAAATAGAGAAAGAAAAAGAGACATTCAGGCAGAAGGAAAGGGATTTGAAGACAGCAGAAAACAAAGAAAAAGAGGAGATCAAGACTGCTGAAAACTTAATAAGTGAGGGAAGCCAAAGACTTAACAGTGCAATTTCAAAGAAAGATTTTACTGAGGTTCAAGTTGCTTCTGCCTTAATTGATGGTGCAAAAAAGAAGATAGAAAGTGCAAGAAAGAAGTTGGAGGAAATTATTTTAAAAAGACGACAAATTGATGAAAAGAAATCCAAAATGATAGATGGTATTGATATGAAATCTTCAACTTAGAGTTTGATTTGATTTATGCACATCGCCTATTTTTTTCTGATGTACTTACATTCTTATACATGATCAATGAAACATTTCATTCATTTGTTGCAATTATGAGTGTATTATTTATAAGTTTTACCATAAGAATGGTTGATCTTTTTGCTTAAACAAGAAATTTGTGAATTTCTTCTATTTTATTAAGGTAAAGGTTTTAAATTTTATGATTTTTATAATTACTGATCAAACTTCATACTTACATAATGGAGTTTTTTTTTTGTATCTTGGTAATTATATGTTAAATCTTATTTGTATAATTCATGGTGAGGATAGGAAAAGTTTCAGAATGTTTTCATCCCCTTATACAAAAGTAGGGAGCATAGAGTGTTTGGGTCAGTCTGTCCATCAAAAATCAAGTTTACCATAATGTTAAAGTTTCTTTTCTGTGAAGGGTATACATATACATATACATCAGGCATCAGGTATGGACAATCAAAATTTATATTAAAAAAATCACCCATGCACAAAATACATGCCTCTTAGAACTTCAAAAAAGTGTGGCATACTTTGTCCATTAGACACAATGTTCTTGTTTTGGAAACACTTGTTTGAATTAATATTGTCATTGCTCTCATTATTTGTTGTAAAATATGTTGATTTAATAAAATTAAAAAAAAAAATTTAGGTTCCCAAGTCTCGGTTAGCTAAGGTCTATCAGAGCTGCCTTGGTGTCCCAGTTGGTGCAGTACAGTCATCAGAAGACTTCAGTTAAGTGTACATGCCTCAAAAATGTAATTTGGTAAGAGTTTGTATATTAATCTTAATCAAGGTATGTATAATTTTTAATAGATATATTAATTAGATTTAAGGAAAATGACCCTATAATCCCCCTATAATTTGTCAAAACTGCCCTATAAAGCCCTATTTTTCAAGAATTTTAGCCCTATTGAAAGCCCTATTTTCTTACCAAAACCCACTTGAAGGCCTGCAAGGAGGAACAAGAAAAGTTTGAGGAAATCATGCAAGAGATTGAACATTTTATCAGAAAAGAAGTCCAGAAACATAAGGGCTTTTTAATAGAAAATGGTAGAAAGAAGCCGATCGCAGTTGATGATTTCGCGCTCTTAAAAGTGGGGAAGAAGCATACTGTTATGTATGCAAAACTTAGAATGGAGGAAGATGAAATAAAAACTACGTTTATGAAACAAACGAAAGGAGGGAGGGTTGATTTAATCCCATCAGATTACATAGGCAAAGCGTGCAATGTTATTACGGTGTTAACATTTAGTTCTGTCTTCATCGGACCCTCAAACGAATCCATTAAACCGTCCGTGGATGTTGTTGCTGTTAGGAGATTAGTTACGGGAAGTGATCTAGCTGAGGTGGTGGACGAAATCGAGTACGAGCCTACCTCAGACTACGACGACGAATAATTGAAATAGCATAAGAAAATTTTTTCTGTATAATAAAATGACTTTAAATAAAATGTTTCATAGTATCGGGATAGAGCCGAATGACAAAATGACATGTAAGATGCCCATACACGTTAGAAGGATTCGCGATTCTCCGTGCCCTCATGAGATTGTTCGAATTCGATCTTTTGTTCTATTCACCACAAATATATGAAAAAACGCGATTTTCGTCCCTTGAAAATTTTGTGAATCGTGCGGAAGATGGATGTCTGATTCTACCCACCACACCACGTGTTATTCCTGCGATAACAGAAAACAGCGAGGTCATTATTATTATATAAAGTCTAGAGGACCTCCCCAAACACATGGAAGACCCCGAAAGTACTAATTTATATTTACAAAAAATAGAGAAAACAGAGAAAAATTTGTATTTTATAAACGAATTCGAGGGGTGGCGAAGAGCGTCTAAAAAATCTGTATTTAATCTATCGTCTTCCGAATGAAAATATATTTTTGTTATTGTTCCAAATGATACATGACGATCTGGAATCGACTCGTCGTGTTCGAAAACGATAAAATCATCATATTTTTCGATATGTATTATGTCGAGTGTCATTTTAAATACGTACTAAATTTTTTAAATCGCTCGTAGAGGACCCCGAAAGTACTAATTTATATTTTTGTAAATATAAAGTATTGTATAAACTTATACCACGTTGGTTGCTTCGTACACAAAATTAATTTGGAGTATTCGTGCTGCGACAGCGCGTGCTCGAGACGTCGCCTTTCCGCGAACGAAAATCTTTGAGCACACTATTATATTGTTGCGTCAATACCCACACGGACTGTTCGGCGTGTCTCCCCGAAAACGCCAACATGGACAGGGCGTCCACTTTCTTTTTCATCTGCCTCGTGGCCGAACAGTCGTCTATGATGTACAACGTGGACGTCCCCTTGTATTTGTCGTAAAAGAGTCGCAACAGGTCCTGTAATTTCTCGTCCCCCGTTTTCGACACGGGATTGACGATGACGACGCATTTGTCTTTAGGATGTTTTACATCTTCGCCTATCCATTCTCTCGATTTATAGGCCTTGTTGAAATCGATCGAAGGGCACAAGATCACGATGTGTTCGAAGAAATCTTTGTATTCGCCTTCCAACAGATCGAGGACGAACTCCGTCTTCCCGCAACCGGTGTCACCCACGATCATGGCGGAATGAGGTTGTCGAATGTACATTTTTTAATGACTTCAATTTTTTTTTTTTTTTTTTAAGATATAACGCTCGCGAAACGGCCGTTCGACATGTTGATCTGTCCGTCTTTGACGACGAAAATGTAAACATCCAAGGGATTGGTATCGATTTCTGGAGTTTTCTCGATTCGGACGTCAACACCTTGGCTGATGTTTTGAAGCTTACGACCCGTGCCGTGGAGATGATTTTCGGGTGTCGTTCGTAAATCTAACCAGAGGGCGTAATGATCTTTGAGATATTTTCCCAGAGTCATGTTACTCATGTCGAGTTCCTTGGCGACTAATTCTGTGATGTTTTCGCGATTCAGGGAAGCCGAGAAAAACTTTTTAATTTCGTCGAATTGGTGATGAGGTTTCATTCCAGCGGTGAAGAGTTGGTTCGGTTGTCCCTCGATGGTTATTTCCACGTTGGTGATTCTCGGATTATAAAATTTTCCGGATCTTTTTTAGAAATATCCTTGAAGAGAAACAGAATACCCGAGAGAGAATGTGCGGGGGTGTTGATTGGAATAATTGAGGACGGATTCCGTTTTGTAAGTCATCGATACCTGATGCTGCGAGTGAGATTGACGTCGTTTGCGATATAGCAATATTTTTGTTGAAGTAATAGACGTGGTCTCCCTCGCATACCTCTGTCTGATGCTGCGAGTGAGATTGACGTCGGTAATTTTTTTTTCGAATTCCAAAGTGATGTTGGTCGCCTTATAACTAATCGCTTTATCGACATCGCTGGGATATTTCCGAAATCTTCACGATTTTTTTGACAATGTTTAGCAGATCGTTAAATGTAAGCATGTATTCTAATCTATCTTGTAGTTTTGGGAACCCCGCTTGATAAAAGGGTTCGCTCGTTTCCAAGATTATCGAAATCCATTTGGGAATACAAAATCGATTGCCGTATGCCTCGGCAATTTCGTAGTATTCGTTACTGTCGCGAGGTATTGTAATAGCCGATGGGTTTTTAACCCTTACTATATTTAGATCGTCAGTCTGTATTCCTGATGTTTCACGTCGTTCTACTTTCCAAAGATCGTTATAGACTAAAAATTTATCGGCATCGTCGATGGTTTGAACGGTAAAAAATTCCCGAAATCTTCACCTCGATTTTTTTGACAATGTTACGCCCCAGATTATTATAAACACCCGCCTTAGCGTCATCACCACCCTCTACGCCGATTTCCATATCGAAGCATAGTCTCGTAGTTCTGGGAACGATGACAGCGTATCAGAAGTATCGGATGGTCTACAAGACCTCGTCAGTAAAGCGGAGGAAGAGGGAGATGTGGAACCGCTATCCGTGCGAGAATTGCGGGTATTGGATAAAAGTTTACGAACCATTAGAGGTGAATTACGCGTTCAAGAAGGTAAAAGAGCGGAACGCGAACGATTGATATCGAAAACAATCCGGATGAAAAAGAATGGCTCGTGAGAGAAATAGAGAAAGCACGCGGTGAACTCGACGGGATCAACGAGAGTATCACCATCCTAAAAGGAAACTTAAAATCGCAATTGACTACCATAAAAGAGTCGGTCAAGAGTTTACTCGACGGCAATATCTCCTTGAGAGAAAGAATCGCCACTCTGTTCAAAGAACAGGGCATCACCATCTTTAGCGTCTTGACCGCCATCGGTATGACGGTGGGATTCTTAGTCGAATTACTCCTTCCGGGAACGACGGCGACAATACCCTCGCCGCCGTTCGCCTCCTCCCAACAAAGAGGATGGATTATAGGAATGGCTCAAGAAACAGCTAGACGCGGTTGGAAAACTGCTCGCGAGATTGGCCGCCAAATTCGGCGAGGCGTTACCGGGTATATTGGGTTCCATCCTTTCCTGGATCTTGTCGACGCTCGGCAACACAGCCGTGTGGTTGGGTGAACATCTGTGGGTGTTGGGTATGGTCGTCGTCGGTTGGTTGTTAACGAAACTCGACAAAGAAAAGAACAGAAAATAACGATAGAGCGAGAACGGCAGTCTTTTGACTTTTGTGATCATCTTGTTTTTCTTGCAGTTGTTTAGGCGGTGATGGTTTGATCTGTTTAGGAGGTGGCGATGGTTTGATCTGTATAGGAGGTGATGGTTGGGTGAACGTTTTCGCGTTAAGGTCGACTTTCGTTCCCGGTTTTGTCTTTTCGGGTGCGATCAAGATTTCGTTATTATAATTGGCGATGTTGGCGCCGATTTTCAGCTCCATGTTGCTGGGTAGCATGTAAAGCCCCGGATGGATGACGAAGTCAAGTTTGGAATTTGCATATCTTAGACAATTTTTGTAGCGAGAAATGTTGGCGGGTAGATTGAGTGCTCTGTTGATCGCGTCCTTGACGTTGACTAAAAATTGTTTCTGCGCGTCGACCGAGGTGGCGCCGGCATCCACGATCGAGGCTCTCGTTTGACCTTGGGCGCCCAAGACCGCCCAGGCGAAGATGCGAATGGATGCGTCCAATCTGGCCAGACCCGGAAGCGTGAATCCCTCCGACCGGTTCGCGATGAACGTGGACCACTTCGTGTTATACGTTCCGAAGATGGTCCCCTTGATTTTCCAGTTCATGTCGACCGACACTCTGAATTCGCGACAGATTCGTTCGTACGCCGAAACGTCTACGGTGTTCGTGTAGTGATCGGAATCGCTGGGCAAGGGGACGGATATTTCCTTCAAGATCCTTCTGATTTGATAGTAAACGTGAAACTGAAAGAACGATGTCGACAGTTTATCGTTCCCCATTCCCAACGTCACGCCACATCCGGTCGTGGCACACCACAACGCGAAATTTAACTGGTTCTGCCAGAAACCTCCCGTCACGGAATGCTGATACCACCGGCGCAACATGGCGTAATAGTTGGAAGTTCCGTCTTCGAAGACGTTCGGGTTGTTATACTCGACGAAGATATTCTCGAATGACGCGCGAAACTTTTTAGTCGCATTGACATACACGTCGAAAGACGACAAATCCAAATCCTCCCTGTATTCGTAAACATTCATCTTTTAGTTAAGATTTAAATTGTTATATAAAAAGACATGTTTCATCTCGTGACGGAAATCGGAAAACCCGTGAAACTATCTCGATACATCGACAACGCGAACGACGAGTGGTGCGTGGGTGTAAAGTCCGTCCATTTTTTGAACCGTCTGTACAACATAAAAAAAGACGTCGAGATACAACACACCAAAGGTGGAGACAGACCGAGAATCCAAACCGTGCACGCCGGATCGTACACGTTCCAAGACATACAATGAATTCTCATTAAATATCTCGATAAAATAGTATTGGACAAAACCACGATGAGAGTAAGACTCGACGGTAAAAAGTCTATTTCACTGCAGCTTCCGCCGGAACTCACCAAGATTCTCGGAATCGACAAAAAGGTTTCTCTCGGCGGGACCTTCTATCCGACAAATAGCATAAACCTGCAACCGGTGGAACTACTTAACGTTCATCTCGAAGAACTTGCCGAGGGAGACACGTTCAAAGACGGGAGGTCGAACGACATCGTCAAATTCCTGCCGTGTCCCAACGTGAAATTTTCCGAGTTGTATGTTGAAAATGTCGAACGCTTTCGAAAAAATTTACAAAAGACGTTTAACGTCTGAAATTATTACAAGTTGATCCAGGTCGCGAATTCATGGGTGCCGCTTCCAGACTCATGTCCCGACACGACGCGAGAATAAGAAGGGGAAGAGTCGACGTTCATCGCGACCAAGCCATCGTCGAACGATTTAATAAAACGTTAGGCGAAAAACTTTTCAGTTATCAATACGACAAAGAGATGACATCTAAGGACAGAAACAGAGAATGGGTGAAACGGTTCTCGGACGTCGTGAAAGCGATCAACGACGAGACCAAACCCCCCGAAGCGATAATACCTTCCACCGAAGTTCGATCGTCGGTGGGTCCGTTTAATAAAGTTAGATGTCTCTATCAACCCGGGGAGTTGGAAGGCGGAAAATGCAGGGCGACTGATCCCATTTGGAGCGTGGACAAACACGACTTCGATCGTCAGTTCAGAATGCAGGGCATAGACGTCTATTACCTAAAAGAACCCGCTCCTCAGAGAAATTTCGTTCGAGAGGAGTTGATGGTGGTGGATTAATTTAATATACGCACGGATATTAAATTGTTTATTTCAATGCATACGTGTGAATGCGATCTTCCCGAATGTAGACTTTCGTATCCAGAGAATCTAACGCCGTCTTATATTGTATGATCCCGTAAATGATCTGTTTATACGAACGTAGAGTGCGCATCTCGCGCGATATCTTGGCGTCGTGAAAGAGAGACTCCTCATAATCGTTAAAGTCTATCGTGTTTTTCAAGAAGCATCGTTTCACCACTTTCGCTCATTTGGAAACGCTATCGTCCTTCATTAAGATGGCGTACAGTTTAGGTCTTAATCCGACGAATTTTTTGATGAGTTTCCCTCCACATTCGTCTTTAAATTTACCGATCACCTTTTTATTTTTATCTTTGTTTCCGAGGAAGACATCGTAATTGGAAAAATCATATTTGTCCTCATGTTCGCGCATGTCCCGATAGACGTCTTCCGTTTCAATCTTGACTATAAGAGAGTCTGTATCCGTATACAGTAGATTGCATTTGTCTCCGTATTTCGCTTTTAGATGATTATAATACCAATTATACATGTGCCTTTTCGATAAATCCAAGATAGCCATGCCACAGTAAATGGGTTTTGTCTAATTTAACGCTCATCGGCTTAAAGTGAAGAAAGGCCATGTTGTCGTTAATCTTGGTCAACCCGTCGTAGGGAGGGCGAAGCGGTCATCTTTTGAATTCTTCTATCTTTGTCGTTCGCGCTCACTATTTTCAGATCGATCCTGTTCCGTTTATTCTCCATGGTCTTCCCGAACACGGCATTGTTCATGAGTTTGAAGAAATCCTTTTCGAAGTCGTTTTTGGCCCGTTGATGCAATCGAGTGTTTTTATCGATGTAACTCGCGAGCCACAGCTCTTCGTCAAAGCGTAAAGTTCTATGCACTTTGGTTAATTTCAATCCCAACTCGAGATAGAGTTTTAACGTTTCGTAGTGCACGACATATTCCTTTTTATCTCGTAGATTGGGCACGAGCTTTTTGGGCCCCGTGTCACGCATCCCATACTCTTTCATCTTGTCTTTCTGAAACTCGGAAAGATCGTCCATATTCACCTTCATCGTTTCCGGAGCGAGCGGATAATTATTGTGCGCTTCGTGCAATTCTTTCGGATACTCTAAATCAACTTCTAGGATGTAGCCCTTTCCTTCTGGCGGATGACACGGATCTGGCACTCCGTCGATCCATTCAAAGTTTCTACAGGGTAAGGGATGACTCATGGCCTCGCTATAGAGAGCGTTAGCAACTAAATACATGATGTACTTGGAGGGTAGATCGGAATCATAATCATCCAAATATGTGTTGTTCGCTTTAGAATAACGTTGCGGAACGTAGGTGATCCCACCTCTGATCCCTTTTTCGATAAATAAATGCATGTCGTAATCGGTGAGCAACTCTAATTCAATTTTAGAGGTGAGCAACAAAGCATCCCACGCCAAACCTGGAGCCGTGTAATAATGACACGGATCTAATGCGTAGTGTTCTAAGGAAATGTTGCGAAACTCTTTGAACACGTCTGCTAATAAGACCGTGTCCGATCTTAAATACAAATCGTGATAATCTCCCATGTCCTTGCATCCGTAGTGACGCCAAACGGTTTGAGCGTGATCGTACTCTTTTTGAGAAATGTGAGTATCCGATAATGCACTGTAAAAAGCTTCCTTCGGTGGTAGAGCGGTTTCATTAAACCTATCGGAAGAATCCATATATATTCGTAGGGATAGACACCCTTTCTCGTTAAAAGCGAGGCATCCTCGAATATAGAGTTCGTGATGGGATAATCGTTTAGATTTTTAGCTAACGTCTCGAGGCCACACGATAAGAATTGGAAACTGTCGATAAATCTCAAGGATCCGGCAGAAAAACTGATAAACTTTTCGTGATTCATCGGAATGCAATTGACCGGTTCTTCCACTTCCATTTCCGATAATATTAAATGGGAATCGTAACCGCGAAGATTATGAAAGATGACGGGTATGTGTTTTGCCATTCTCAATAATCTATTACACTTATTATGAGCCGCACCTCGAAATTTACCAGAAATGTGGCAATGATCTCTGACTTTGACGAGATCGAATGTCTCGTCCTTGATTTTTTCCATGATTTCATCGATCTCAGGTTTTTATGGCATCGTGACGATCGCGATACCATTCTAAAATAGGTTAATTCATATTTTTCCTCCTCAGAAGTCATCAGAGATGATATGCGATCGATATCACGTTCCAAACACGTCAAACTGGGTAATGTTTCCTGTTCCTTTAAAAGTTTCTTTCTCTGAATCCATAAAGAAAACACTTAACGAGCATCCCCCGAAAATTCATCTCCGCAAATCCAACATCGTTTATACTCCTCAAAGTTTTCCTTGTCCTCGTCGGTCATACACAGCTCTTTTTTCTTAAAACCGTTAATCTTTTGTTTCTTCTCGTCGTAAACTTTCTAGAAGATGTTTCACGGCAATTCTCCCCGCGATAGAGTTGAGGCTCTTCGATCTTATCGATGCCCTTCTCCGTTCTCCAAACGACTACATAACAGTATCCCGAAAGGGGTGGTGACGCGATGTTTTTATCGTTTTTATCACCGCCCTCTTCATTGATGGGTGAAATAATACACTCGAAATCCGCATAGATCGTGGCATGCACGGGCTGTTTATTACCATAATTCTTAAACTTGAGAAGGTTTTTACCCTCCTTGAGCATGATGGGTTTCATGGGCGGATTGTTAATACCACGACAATCAGCCACGTGTTTTTTATAAACATCCTCGCTCGATAGTATTTTAAGACAACGAAGACATGGATATGATGTTCCATTATGTTTTTATTGGGAAGACAACAATCTGGATGTGTTTTTAATCCAAGAGTAGTGCCACTTGTTTTCTGGACCTTCTAACAACAATAAATTAATTTCTTTATCGCGAGGTTTTTCCGATATGTAATAAGGGAAGAAACCTCTACTTTCCGTCCACTCGATAACGTTAACGGCGAGTCCGTTGCGATTTTCGAATTTGGGTATTTGCTTTAACGAAGTCGGATAATCGATGCAATCGAAATCGTATCGCTCGATGAAGGGTGTATAATTTTGAGGCCTATACCTGTTAACATCTTTAATATCATCGTGATGTAAACACGCTAATACGCTATACATAAAGCATCTCTGATCCTTGTTTTGAACGTTTATAACAACCTTCTTATCCGCAATCTGCTTGGGCAACTTGAAATAGGAAGACCCTAAAGGCGGTTCATACTTGGTAAAATTTAAATAAATCATTTGCGCGTCCTCGATGACCCACCCCGAACCCGCTTGGACGGTTTTATCGAGCGAATCTATTAACTCTTCGATCATGCGTTAAAACACGTCTTCGATTTCGTCTTCTCTTAAAATCGGATATTGCCGAGTTTTATGGACTTGCGTTAGGAGTTGCGAGCCGGAGTTTAAATTATCTCGCGTGTATCGCTGTCTGACTTGAATTTCGATTTTTATGGGACCTTTTTTTAATTCTTTAGAAATTTTAGATTAAAAATCGTCTTTAAAATACTCTAATAATGCTCTGAGATGTGCTCGACGTATGTGACGGCTGACATCTTTCTTATAACTCCTATAAGAATGTTTAAAGCTATCACCAAAATCCAGATATTGGCTTTGTCTTCGTTTTTCTTCGATCTTGGCAACTCCTTTAGAAAGATCTGCTTTCAACGTTTGACGTAAATTCTGTTTAACAGTCTCTTTCGTCTGCTCTTCCGTCGACGTGCCTTTCACATAATTCCAAACGGTGTTGACTACTTTATCATACCCCCATTTACCCGCATTATATAAACTTCTCATGCCACTCAGAATGTTCATGTTTTTATATATAGAAAATTTTTTCTTATGCGATTTCAATTTTTATTATGCCAATATAATACCCCAGAACTTTTGCAATTTCTCGGAACTGAATAGGGCTGCCGTTTCTCGGAATTCACCGAACGTCGCGGTCGATTGCCCCTCAGGTAAACAGTGAATTCCCAGGTACGATTCAATCCACTAGAATAGAGAGATTTAGTGGTATAAATAGACCATGGAATGAGAAGTGTTCCAGAACTCTCATAACACAACACACACCTGGTATTTCGGTACCAGCTGTTCATCTTATATTAAAGTAATATTTGGCACTGTTCACACTATTTTAATTCGAAAATTTTCTGAAGCTAAGATAGTAATTTTTTTTACTGTGGTTACTCTTAGACGGATTTCGGCTATACTTTCAGAGATATTATTTGGCTTTGTATGATACCACTTTATCTTTAGGAAAAAATACATACTTTTCAAATTGGAGCTAAAATGATGAAATCTAATTGACAGAAACGATATCGTCTCGAGCATTATAACTTTGGTATTATGTTTATAATATTTTCAAATTATAGACATGCGTGTAGTGACGAGTCAGAGGTAAACATAATCATCGGAAACGGTACATAAAATGAACCTTTCGGGTATGTGACGTTCAGTCAGTGTCATGACACCGCCTTATTGAAAACAACTGTTGTGTGAAGTTTGAAAACATTGCTTTAAATTATGGTGCGAGAGATATGATCCCGACAAAAGGAAAATGACAGACTGCCACAGTGACAATGACTTTCGAGATATGACCTTGAGTGATGACACATTTCCTTATTTAGAACAACTGTAGTGTGAAGCTTGAAAACATTCCCTTTTGTTGTGTGTGAGATATGCACAATACAAAAATATGACAGGTGTCAAGATACAAGCCGCATTGAGGACAACTGTTGTTAGAAATTTTAAAATATTCCCTTTTGTGTTGTGCGAGATTTGCTCTGGACAAAAACAAATTATACTCATGGTGACTTTGACCTTTGAATCATAACATTGAGTCAAGGTCATGACACACCACCTCAATGAGTATAATTGTTTTGTGAAGTTTGAAATTATTCCCTTTCCGGTGTACGTCAAAAATGTTTGGCTCCCACAGGTCATCCGGACAAAGTCTGAAAAAGGTATTTTCAGCACAAAAGGTCACACAGAATTAACTTTAATTTGAAGTCAATTAAAAGGGCCGCACTAAAGGAGAATGTACGCCAAATATGAAGTAATGTTCAAAAGTTATAAAGTCATACGCCAACAAACAGAAAAATCACCTTGAACAAAAATAATATTACCCCTCCCCTGATCATTAAATAAGATTTTAGGACGTGGTTATAATAATTCATCAGAAATTGTACTCAAGCCATCTGGTTCTAGCTTTTGGTTGTTGTTGTGTTGATTTTTGTGTATAACACAATATTATTTCATGAAGGCATCTACCTAATGCAGTTTATAGAAATTTTTATCTTTTTTAAGGACATTATTTTAACAAAGACATGGGTGCTCAGCCCATAGTCACATTGTACCTAGAACATGTATGTCATGGGTCAGAAGTATGCCAGCAAAAATCAAGAATACAGTAAAGTAAATTTATGATATTTATTAACACAAGCAAAGTAAAAACTTAATCTAAATGATGGTTTACAGTAATGAGAGTCAAAACTTAAAGTTTCAAAATGTCCGTTGCTCTTCAGTTCCTATATAGCTGGGGAGCCAGGTAGAGTTTAATCATAATATCGAGTACAGAAATATGAAATGCTTGATTCTATTGTAAATGCCTTAATAAAGAAGGAATGAGACGTTTTAAGTTGCTGAGTCCTGGGGTTTGGTCACCAAGGGGACCAACAGTTGACTAAAAAGTACTTAAAAATCCGAGTACAACATCCTTTTCAAAGTGCATTCATTCGGATCACCACTGTAATTCGGCACAACTTAAGACACGAAAATGTCTGGGGTTTCTAATTAAGACGCATACCAGTGAATAGCTAATTAGCGATTTATTCACACTTTCGAGTACATCCAATATTCTTGTTGTATATTACCATTTAATATCATATCCACAGCTTAGACGTGATTTTCCCAAGGGTTTGTATGATGGAGGGGGGCTGGGGTATCAGGAATCAGAAAACTGCATTTATCAAAAGGACATTGTACACCAATTACAGTTGGAAATATGGATAGCACATTACTCCAAAAGAACTAAAATTGAATTTAAGACACTGAAATGTATGGCATTACTAATAACGACCCGCCCTAATAAACGACCAATTAAAGATTTTTTAAATACTTTTAAGTACATAAAAAATTCTAGTGGCATATAATCGTTTAATGATATCTAACATTATATCCTGATCTTGAGACGTGATTGTCCCTGGGGTTTGTATTAAAGATTTGGGACCTGAGGTACTTATGTATTTATATAAACATTTCAGATACCAAAGTATAAATCAATAGAATGTCCAGGACATAGATACAAATCCGGTAAAAATGGACAAACACGGACCTCTGGAAACCCCTGTCGAGGTGGGTCAAGTCCAATCAGGTGCCATGGAGGAGTAAGCATCCCCATGTCGACCGGAATCATTACACCCGCCGTGTGTCCACAGTGTCAAGTCCAATGAAAAATGGAAGTGAGGAGTGTATCCTCGTCACAATTGGTACAGACGTCTCAACAACCGCCAACGAAAAGGCAACTCAACATTTCACTTAGTGAAACAGAGTAGTCGCAAACAAGTCTAATCAACGCTTTACTCATACTTTTGTGTACATCCAAATTGATTTCTAGTTGCATATGGTTATTAAATGATATTTGACATCATATCTAATCAACGCTTTACTCATACTCGTAAGAGCGCGTGATTACCGGCGATCAAAATGGTTGGTAAAGACAAACAGAAGAGACAGTTTGCTTGAAATCACGAACAAGATTAATGAAAATGTTGGCTATACTGTGGCTAAACGTAGCATTTACCTACACCTTCATAAAAATGGATACATGCGTTTCAGGAAAAAAATGGTTGTAAAGGATTGTAACCGGAAAAACGACTGTCGTGCTGCAGGAAAAAAGACGAATGACAGTGGAGAATATCTGGAAGAAAATTATATTTTCATTTGAATCTAAAATTATGATAGGGCGTGTATGTGGGGCGCAGAAAAGACAAAGGTTGGAGGCCTGACCTAGTGACACCACGTTAATATAAGCCGATTTGGGGGATACATAACATGGGAGGGTGTGGGAACAATTGCGCCTGTGAATGGCAACAGTAATGCAGAAAAGTATTAAGTAAAAATGAAGTACCAATTAATAATCACGAAATTCTGGATACCAACTTATGGTCTGTTATAGTTCGTCATTTCCCTACTGAGAACTGTACATGTATATTTCAACATGACAATGCTCTGGTACATCTGGCTAGAAGTACGCAAGGATTGCTCCACAGAAATAATAATATTGCTAATATTCCAGTCCAGACTTCAATTTTGTTGAGAAAGGAAGCTTCAGACACGAGTCGGGAGTAGTGATCACCTCTTCCGCGAAATTCAGGACATCTGGACTGAAGTCACCGTAGACTATGTCAGGAGCCTATATCGATCGATCCCTCGCAGATTATTGAGTGTAATAAGATTGAAAGGGCATTTGACAAAGTATTGGGTGAGTTAATTTGTTTTATTCAGCTTTAAATTCTTCGTATTGGTCATAGTAACCTTAAACATAAATTTTTATTATTTAAAGAAGAACCACCGGAATGTATACCGTGTGGTTCAAGACTAACAATTAAACACATTTTAACAGAATGTACAGATTTTAAACCTACTCGTGAGAAATATTAATTCGAGACCGATCTTAATAGTGTTTTTAATAACGTCGCTGGCGACATTATTTTAGAATATCTTAAAGATAATGGTTTGTATTCAAAAATTTGAAATATCTAATTAAAATTTATCAGTAATTTACAAACTTGTTTGTCTCTTCCCAAATGTTTAGAGTCAAAAGTTTTTAATTGCTTTTACTTAAAAGAAATAACTTTTCGCGAATCGCCACGATATAATTGAAATATCGTCACAACTGGTACAGACGTCTCAACAACCGGCAACGAAAAGGCAACTGAATATTTCACTTGGTGAAACAGAGTTGTCACAAACAATATTATTATACCGACGGTTAAATTTGGCATTCAGATACTGAAACTTGATTTATCATTTTCTCATTTTTTTTAAAGTCAATTTTGGGGGGCATGCGCCCCCACTAAATCTGCCAGTGATAATTAGAAAATATATATATATATATTCACTTGGTTAAGATATAAAAGATTTGATTTGAAATTTTAAAAATGCGAAAGCAAAATACATGGGTATTTCAAAAACGATACTTTTACAAAGATAGCAATGGAAAACTTAGGTCTGTTCATAAACTTATAGCACTGTACTGTTTTGGTTTGTTTGGGTTTATTTGTACTACAGTGACACGCTAAAAATGATGCAACAGTTTTTTTTCTCTTTAAATGGAAATTAATTCCCGGTATAACTTTGAAAAAAGTTTTATCATACTCAAAATATCTAACAGTTCAGTTATGTATTTCTTCAAAATTTCTGCTTTCAAGATTCTACAATTTTAACAGAACACTTTAAATCAAAAGTAAGTAATTTATCTCCAATGATATTTTGCTCCGAACATAAATGTATAATCAATCTAATTGTCATTAACTAATCTTAATCTGATCAGTGAAATATGTGTTAAATATTCGTGTGTAGCATTCGATGTTTCTTTGTATTCGGGCGCGACAAGCTGATGTACAGTATATTTACTATATATACATAATTGAGTTATCTTTTCCTTGTTAAAATCAGATAAAATGATCTAGGGAAAGCGAAATTATATAATGTAGAAAAAAGAAAAGCAGACAAAAAAACAAAACAAAAACAAGTGTCTCCTTAATATACAACCGTATACATGTATATGAACCATAAAGATAGAAAATTGCAGCTAAATGACACGTCAGTGGATATTTTATGGAAGTCCCAAGGTGACCGCCATATATCTATTTTTAGACAGTCACATTATCTTACATACCATAAACAGTGGGACCTCGCTATTAAGACCACCGAAAATGACTAAGTCAATGCGGTGTAATTTATTAGTGAGGTGGTCTCTCAAGTGTATTAAATATTTATCAAGAGACTGGAAACTTAGGATCTGAAATGCGAGGTGGTCTTTAGGCGAAGTTCAACTATATATTGATATTTTTATAAGGGGGTTGTTTCTTAGTTTGACAGAACTTGTCACCAGTCAATTACGTGTATCCAATTACGTATATATTTCAACCAAACAATGTCCATCCGTCTGAGAAATAACGTTCATTTGCTTGTAAAATTCCAGGCATCAGATGCCGATGAAAGGGGCATTTTACATATGAATTCGTGTCACAGAGCAGACGTCTGCCACTGACGCCGAAGATACGGGACTTCATAGTATAAGTGATACACAACAAATCCACACACCCCATGTAAATCCAGTTCGATCAATGTCAAATCTAAACGAAAGCCTAATGGTAGGATAGGGAAGACAGAAAGGTAAATGCTTTACAAGGTATTAACAGGATTTTGTAATATTTTAAAGATATTTTACATATTGCCATAGGTAGAATCAATATTTAAATTAATATAAAAAAATCTCAGATACCAAAGTATAAATCAATAGAATGTCCAGGACATAGATACAAATCCGGTAAAAATGGACAAACACGGACCTCTGGAAACCAAGGTGGGGTTAGGTGCCATGGAGGAGTAAACATCCCCTGTCGACCGGTCACACCCGCCGTGAGTCCACAGTAAAGTCCAATGAAATGCGTGAGGAGTGTATCCTCGTCACAATTGGTACAGACGTCTCAACAACCGCCAACGGAAAGGCAACTCAACATTCCACTTAGTGAAACAGAGTAGGGTTAGGGTTAACTAACTTGCATTCATAATTTCTTATTAATGATACAGTAAATGACGTTTACATAAACATTAATTCTGATCAATATGTTTGATTGTAAGCATTCGGGATAAATTACAAAAGATTGAAAAGGAAAGACTAAATATAGAGAGGAAGAGGTGAAATTGAGGAGCAGAGGGAAAGTCTAACAGAACTTAAGAAGATTACGAACACTTTGCTTAAAGACCACACTGACAGAGACAACGGATACCAACACAAGTCATGGTTATAACATGACACAAGATAACAGTTACTCGTTACTCCTGGCTAAAGTAGACACTTGCAGTGACTCTAAAGTACTCTCCAAAAGTACAACGATATACGAGAAAATGAAACACACATTTATAAACGTTTATTTCTATGCACAATCCATGATATATATAACATAAAATCATAACATCCACCCATAAACGCACACACACTATAAAACAAATTATATATAATGACATTGCATTACTATTTATTAAAACAAATTAACATTTCGCTGAAACGTTCTCTGATCAACATTGCACGGAATGGTTCACCATCCTCTATGTTACTGTGGTTCTCGGTCATAATGGTATCGTTCTCATTTTCTTGGTCGGTATCAGCAATGTCAAGTTCTGGTGAAGGTAAACCTTTATTTTCGCATATATTATGCAGAACGTCTGTGCTTATGATAGCATTTATTGCTGTTGTGATTTTTTCACCTGTAATTGAAGAATACTTACATGTTATTTCAATCTAAATACGTAGAAACCATATTGGTATCACTTTATATTGTCATAAGGCCACGCGAAATTATTTAGTTGTTCTTTATGACCGCTCGCACGTGAAAATTCATAATAAATTTCTACCAGCTCGTATCATGTCCGGAACACCCACATCAGATTCCGAAATTAATAAGATTTAATCATTCTAGTGTTTTAATCAAATGAGTATTACTAATGATAGAAAAGTAATAAAAGGGCTGAAATATGAAACATGTATCATATGTTATTCAAGCTTGGTAATTCACTGTCATAGCATCAGATAGCTTTTATCTGTGGCTTTATTCGTGACAATGGATATAGTTTCAGTTGCGAATTATTGGTGATATTGCCTGAATATCCATTGGTATGTTTATTAAAATGAATGTTACGAATATCCAGTCTAGCAATGCAGATGTAAATATCCTTCATAATCATGTAAATAATAATGATAACAATTTTCCTGTAAATAGGTGGAAATATTGCGAAAGAGTCTGTGACAATTTATTTATGATGAATGATATTTCAAACAGATAATTGTAAAATAATAAAGAAAAACTTAGATATTTAACACTTTCATCCCTGTATATCTGAGTGGTATGCTCTCTTTCCATTGTTTAAAACAAGTATATTATTGTCTGTAGGGTTAAAAGGGTTAATGACAAAAAATCCAATGAATTCCTGGAAAATGGACAAACACGAACCTCTGGAAACCAAGAGGTGGGATCAGGTGCCATGGAGAAGGAAGCATCCCCTGTCGATCGGTCATACCCGCCGTGAGTCCACAGTCAAGTCCAGTAAAATACGTGAGGAAGGATTCTCGTCACAATTGGTACACACGTCTCCACACAACCGCCAATTAATACACGTTATTTAACGGAGTTATGACCCCTTGATTACCGAAAAGTGTCATGTTACCACGGATCTGATTAGCATCATTACAAGTATATAGTATTCAATCTATGCTTTTTGTAACCAGTTTACTTTATTCCGTAATATTTGCTCAAAAACACATCTAACGGAGGATATAAATTCTAAGAATTAGCTTGTTCACTGCTGCTTCTGTGTATAGAGTTTTTAAATTAGTTTTTGTTATCTACAATATAATTGCTCTTTTACGAAGGGTGTGGGGGAGCGGAGGATATAAATTCTAAGAATTAGCTTGTTCACTGCTGCTTCTGTCTCAGATGTTTCATTTTATTCATTTTCTATCATTTTCTTCCTCGTTTTTTCAGATGTTGATACAAAAAAATTCTAAACAGCTTTTAAAAAATTTGAAAGCACAATTTTTCTCGAATTCATCACAGTAAGCCTAAAAACAAACGATATGACTTTTCTCTACTCTTTTACACAACAATGTCCACATAAAAAAAGTTAATCAATTTTAAAGAAGAACTTTATTAGCATACAAGCATGACAACTGGTTTTTTGGACATCAACACTAACAGGTGGTAACCGCTAAAAGGATCCAGCAAATAAAACCCTTTATCTTTAGTCCTTACCAAGATTGGCTATCAGGATACTTATTTTGTCAAACATCACTCTGATTCTACACATAAAAAATACACAATTTTTCTGAAGTTGATATTTACAAACATGCTGGAATTTTTTTTCTAAAGGTGGTAACAGACAATATATTTGTAATGTTCGGAGACGTGGTGTTTCAACAAACTGTCGGCATTCCTATTTCAACCCATTGTCCCCCTTTATTGGCCGACCTGTTCTTTTATTCATACGAAGCATACTTCATTCAGAAATTGCTGAATCAAAAGAAGAAAAAGTTATAGGTATCCTTTAATTTGACATTTAGATATATCGACGACGTTTTGTCAATTAATAATGACAATTTTCATACATATGTCAATACGATATATCCCAGCGAACTAGAAATTAAAGATACAACAGAATCAAGCACACTAGACATTTTACTTAATATAGAAACAGACGGGAAATTGGCAACTAAACTATACGACAGACGCGACGATTTCGGATTTCCCATCGTAAATTTTCCACATTTAAGTAGTAATATTCCCCCAGTCACCCGCACATGGAGTTTATATTTCACAAATGATCCGACAGTAAAAACTGGAGGTCCTGTGTCACAGTAGGTGTCGGCACGTTAAAGAACCCTCACTGCTCAATGGCCGTAAGTGCCGAGCATAGGCCAAAATTTGAAGCCCTTCACCGGCATTTGGTGACGTCTCCATATGAGTGAAATATTCTTGAGTAAGACGTTAAACAAAATCAAACAAACAAACAAATGATCCGATATGTCAGGGCGTGTACAACATATGAAGATTTCATATACAGAGGTAAACTACTCACTGACAAATTATTGACACAGGGATATCGCAAACCACGTTTAATGTCAACGTTCCGCAAATTTTATGGTCGGTATAATGGTCTTGATTGCGATTACTCTGTTTCACTAAGTGAAATGTTGAGTTGCCTTTTCGTTGGCGGTTGTTGAGACGTCTGTACCAATTGTGACGAGGATTCACCCCTCACGTATTTCATTGGACTTGACTGTGGAATCACAGCGGGTGTGACCGGTCGACAGGGAATGCTTACCCCTCCATTATTACTGGCAACTGGTCCCACCTCTTGGTTTCTAGAGGTCCGTGTTTGTCCATTTTTACCGGATTTGTATCTATGCCCTGGACATTCTTGATTTATACTTTGGTATCTGAGATTGTTTATATATTTATTTTATCGGCCCTCCCTCCGGAAATATACATTGGTATCAAATTCTAGCTCTGCAAATGAAGTCTTATAAATAGGAACGATCGTCTTGAGCATTTGTTCTGACCTGTTTTGTATTTATGGATTGGTTTTCATTATTTGAAAAACATGGAATATACAAATGGCTCATTAAAATAAATTCTTGAATTTTTTCCATGAATCGTTCCATTATTATATTTATATATATATTACCATTTTCTGTGAATCTGTGGACAGGTGGATACAAAATTCATTCATATAATTGACGTTTCGATGGATGTTTTCATATGACGTTTCAACTGAACGGCTGTGTGTCAAGCATTGAATATTGTCATTGAAAAGATTACCTTGGTGATGATTCAACTTAAGTTGATACACAAAAAGATAAAAATCTTAATTTCATCATATTTGTTCTTTAATTCATTTAGTCTGTTTTCGTATTGTGACCGTTCTATGACTTTTCAAGAAACAACAGCACTAAAATCAATGTAAATTGTTACCTGAATCTTATAATAATGATATCTGATTAAGGTAACTTTTTCTCCATTAATGTTAGTAACACAATATCTATCAAGACATCTAGTACAAATATTATAAACATAATACCAAAGTTATAATGCCCAAGAAGATATCGTTTCTGTCAATTAGACTTCATCAGTTGAACTCCAATTTGAAAAGTATGTGTATTTTCTAAATATAAAGTGGTATCATACAAGGTCAAATAGTATCTCTAAAAGTATAGCCGAAATCCGTCTAAGAGTAACCACTGTCAAAGAATGACTATCTTAGCTTTAGACAATTTTCGAATTTAAATAGTGTTAACAGTGCCAAATATTACTTTAGTATAAGATGAACAGCTGGTACCGAAATACCAGGTACTAGGTTTATGTATACCCTCGGGGACTCAAACGGTCCACCAGCAGTGGCAACGACCTAGTGGTTATAAATATTATAAACATAATACCAAAGATATAATGCTCAAGACGATATCGTTTCTGTCAATTAGACTTCATCAGTTGAGCTCCAATTTGAAAAGTATGTGTATTTTCTAAATATAAAGTGGTATCATACAAGGTCAAATAGTATCTCTTAAAGTATAGCCGCCGAAATCCGTTTAAGAGTAACCACTGTCAACGAATGACTATCTTAGCTTTAGACAATTTTCGAATTTAAATAGTGTTAACAGTGCCAAATATTACTTTAGTATAAGATGAACAGCTGGTACCGAAATACCAGGTACTAGGTTTATGTATACCCTTGGGGACTCAAACGGTCCACCAGCAGTGGCAACGACCTAGTGGTTATAAATACCAAAGTTATAATGCTCAAGACGATATCGTTTCTGTCAATTAGACTTCATCAGTTGAGCTCCAATTTGAAAAGTATGTGTATTTTCTAAATATAAAGTGGTATCATACAAGGTCAAATAGTATCTCTAAAATTAAGCCGCCGAAATCCGTTTAAGAGTAACCACTGTCAAAGAATGACTATCTTAGCTTTAGACAATTTTCGAATTTAAATAGTGTTAACAGTGCCAAATATTACTTTAGTATAAGATGAACAGCTGGTACAAACAATAATTTAGATATCTATTGCTTATGTTATAAATTGCAATCGTTTTTATTCAGACCAATTTTTGCTTGTTTGTTGTTGCCGTCTGAACCAGGCACTTGGTGTGGGGTGTTTTTACGAACATAACAAGGAATGAAATAAAAGCCTCGAAGTAAAGGGCAGAATTCATATATACACTGTCATGTATAAATCAATTGTTGTTTAACTAAAACAAATCCACGACGGAAAGTTAAGGTATCCAAGACATTACTTCTGTCACGAAACACCCGCTATTATCTAGTCTCGTCAGTATTTTTCATAATAATATAAAACATCTCAAATAAAAATAAATCTTAAGGTTGTCCAGGACACATACAAATACGGCTAAATGGACAAACACGGACCTCTGGAAACCAAGAGCTCGGATCAGGTGCCACGGAAGAGAAAGCATCCCCTGTCGACCGGTCACACCCGCCGTTGAGTCCACGGTCAAGTCCAAATGAAATACTTGAGGAACGAATCCTTGTCACAATTGATACAGACGTTTCAACAACCGCCAACGAAAAGGCAACTCAACATTTCACCCAGTGAATCAGAGTAATCGCAAAAATATTATACCGATCGTAAAAATTGCGGAACGTTGACCCCAAACGCGGCTTGCGATATCTCTGTGTCAATAATTTGTTAGCGAATAGTTTACACCTGTATATGAAATGTTCATATGTTAAATACGCCCCGGTATATCAGATCATTTGTGAAATATAAACTCCATATGATGGAAACTGGGATGTTACTACTTTAATGTGGAAAATGTACGATGGGAAAGCCGAAATCGTCGCGCTTGGTGTATAGCTTAGTTGCCAACTTCCCGACTGTGTCTATAGTAAGTAAAATGTCTAAGTATGAAGCGTGTGTGTTTGATTCTGTTGTATCTATTTCGTAACATAGAAGAAGAAAATTTTTGAAGTTAAGAGAGCCCCTATGCTAATTTGGGTGCATGTAAAACTTCTGGCATTGAAAAATTCAGAACAAATCCGTCAGCATTTCATTATTATACCAGCTTTGACAGTTATGGCCACTTCATGCTATTTTTTCACTGCCTTGGCCCAGCATTACAAGAGCTAAATAGTCCATGTATAGTGCTTACACCAGAAAATCAACTATTCGTATCATTGGTGAAGCTCCGTCAGGCAAAGGAGGATATAGAATTAAGTTTATTCTTCAAGATTAGTGAACAACCGTCTCAAAAATCATCATCACATGGATAAGTTTTCTATATTATCAACAGATATATGGCCAAGTAGGGAAGTGGTAAATGAACATATGGGCCATAACTTTGCACGTAAATTTCCGACAAATCCGTGTAATTTTGGATGCTACGGAAATTCCAATTTAAAAACTCTGTAGATGCCTAGAGCATGGAAGCGTTCTGTAAACATTTAAGTCTGAAATAGTGTAAAGTAACAAGTACAGTCTTTCATGTGTTCCTTAATTCTAATGCCACGTGGAGCTGTATTTTTTGTATGATATAATGTTATTATGTTCCAGGTACCATACCAGTCGATCATTTATCATCCCTCCATAGTCTTATAAATACAACTAGTAAGAGCTATGGGGCGATAGTGGTTAGGATCATTATGATCTTTACCAGGTTTTGGAATTGGAATGATGATTGCTTCCCGCTAAGTATCCGGGAAATTGCAGGTTTTCTATATATCATTAAAACTTGATAGTGTATTTTATCAGGCCCTTCAACAGTGTCATGTGCTTTGTGTAGAGATGTTTTTAATTCATCTATGTTGATTTTTTTATTATAAAATTCTTCATTTGAAGAGTCAGATTTTAGTGTTTATTTCTCAACTTTTATTTTATGTTTACTAAATGAATCCATACAATGGTTCGAAATTGTTTCTGCTAATTTATTAGCAATAACAGCTCTTTTTTTGTTCAATAACAGAATTGTTAGTTTTTAAGTAGTGTACTTTGGCAGTTGATCCAAGGCCTTTTTTTGTTAACCATATTCCAAACCTTGTTCAAAGGGGTGTTATTATTAAGTTTTGAAAAAAAAATTATCCAGCAGTCTCTTCGTTTTTGTTTTATTGTTGGTCGTGTTTTTGCGCGGGCTATTCGGAAAGAACTTAGATGTATTTTAAGAGGTCTGCGTCTAAATAAGTTTTCAATTTTTTTTACGCTGTTTTATTACATTTTTAAATTCATCATCCTACCATTGTTTACGTCGTTTTAGGGATGTCGAAGTTTGAGGAATTGTTTTTGTTGCCGTGCCTATTATGACTTTTGTAAATTCATCCATTGGATTCTCACAAATTAGGATATTTTCGTTTATATTTCAAGAACGCAATGTTTTGAAAGTGGACCAGTCTGCTTGCTTTAGTTTCCAGCGCTTGTGAGTATCTTTTAAATTTGTTGATGTTCATAAACATAGACGGGGAATTAGCAACTAAGCTATACGACAAACGCGACGTTTTCTGATTTCCCATCGTAAATTTTCCACATTTTTTAAGTAGTAATATCCCTCAGTCACCCGCATATGGAGTTTATATTTCACAAATGATCCGATATGCCAGGGTGTGTACAACATATGAAGATTTCATATACAGAGGTAAACTACTCACTGACAAATTATTGACAAAGGGATCTCGAAAACCGCGTTTAAAGTCAACGTTCCGCAAATTTTACGGTCGGTATAATAGTCTTGTTTGCGATTACTCTGTTTCACTAAGTAAAATGTTGAGTTGCCTTTTCGTTGGCGGTTGTTGAGATGTTTGTACCAATTGTGACGATGCTACACTCCTCACGTATTTCATTGGACTCACGGCGGATGTGACCGGTCGACAGGGGATGCTTACTCCTCCATGGCACCTGATCCCACCTCTTGGTTTCCAGAGGTCCGTGTTCGTCCATTTTTACCGGATTTGTATCTATGTCCTGGACATTCTATTGATTTATACTTTGGTATCTGAATTTTTTATATTTTTACCACCAAGTAAAATCAGGTTTTTATTGTTTATCAGTTGTTTATGAAGACGTTGAATTTGTCGAGGCTGATTTGTGATTTAAGGCAATCTCCTGCCAAACGGTCTTCTTCATAGTTGGATTAAAAATATAAGAACATCGGTGGCATGTTCTAAAGCCCGAAAAGTTATCCCTACCTATGACCAAATTTCTGACAACAGCAACATCGCAAAGGTAATGGATAGTATAGATCAACATTGGCAAGTATTCAACCAATTTTCGACGGGACAGTTGGTGTACTGAAAGTAAGTAAAAACCATTTGTTTTTAGCTCTTTACTATCTCGTTTAATAATGAAGCGTTTTACACATATTACTTCTGACTTTTGAGATTATGAACTATGACATCATCAGCAAGGAGATGAAAGATTTCTATCTTCATCTCTAAGGATGCCTCTACTTGTATTCAGAGCTACACCAGGAAAAACTTTTACTTCTATGTCACCAATTTTCTTGCATTTCAGTAAATTAAGAGCTTTTTTATCGCACATTCCACTAACAAATTTCCATTCCGTTGTTTTGTAATATTGTTAACGGTACTGGCGATGGACTTGGCGAGGCTTTATCCAAGGTTCTTTTTTCTGCCTCCACCTTTGATTCGATGTTCAATTAGTTGGTTTCGCAAATTTCACATTATGCACAATCTTCATTCAGGTCATTTCGGAATGAACAGGAAAAAATATAGAATCAACGCTTAAACATTTGTCAAATTCCGTCAATTACAATACCATATATCCATCTGTAAAACTGTCAATGGTAGAATATCCTTTCAGCATTTGTGATTTCTATGTCATCAAGATAAGATATTGAAAGACCATAAATCTTGTCAAATCGTATTTATTGTCATAATAAATTTGTGAGCTACAAGTGGTAATATTGAATATGACCTGTAAACAGAGGCCTACGCGTCTCTGGTAAGACTTTGTGAATATACATGCTTGAAAGTTATTAAATGGACGAGGGTTGATTGATACAGAATTGCCCATTTTCAGCCTCACTGTTCTCCAACTATGTAAGGCTGTGTAACCAGTGAACGGTGTAATTTGGTCATTTTTGTCGCAGAGGTAATATTTTAACAGTAAACATCTTCCCAAGTCTAGGTGTTCTGATCCACTTCGTTCCTGATACACCTTGACAGATTTGGCCTGTATATTTGGACTTCGCGGCGTAATTATCCATGGGCCACAGCTACCGTTGTCTGGAGTCAATCAGAACGAGCCGGACTGGTTCAGTCGGTAGCGCGCTTGACTCTTGATCGTGAGTTTGTGTGTTCGAGTCCAGCCGGCGGTAGGTCAGATTTCAGTCCTTCAGATCAGACAGTAAAAGACGAGGTCCCGTGTCACTATAGGTTAAAGAATCGTAAGTGTCGAAGTAATTTGAAGTCCTTCACCGGCATTTGATGACGTCTCCATATGAGTGAAAGATTCTTGAGTGGCACGTTAAACAACAATACAAAGAACCACACGTCTAACAATCGATCATTCATTGACACATAATAATGGCGACGATCATGGCTATGTCACGAGTATTTTCATTATTAAAAGTCAAAGGTCAAGTAAAAATTTTGATCGGCGCTAGATGTCGCCAGCAGTGACCTATTCTAGTCGCCTTTTGTAAAAAGAATTTACATGTTCAACCCATCTGAAACCACTGTAGGGATTTTGACGTAACTTTAAAGGAGCAAGTACTCAAGGTCCATTTTCAAGTTTGTAGTTTCCAGAAGGATGGAACCAGGGTGGGTCAAAAGAGGCCTCAGGGGGTACACCTCTTTAAAATCTTCTCCAGAACTGCTGCAGGAATTGAAAAACGGATTGTATCCGAGTAATCTACATGGATGTTGGATTCAGGTTGTATTTTTGTAATTGAAATGTAAATTTTTGACGCATTTTGAGTTCTTTTCATACTTTGTCATTTGTCACTTGTGATCCATTTTTACATTATTTCCTTGACTATCTCCCCTGGTATTCATATTGATGCATTCATTTTATGTGTTTTACTTGTAATATAGTGAAAAAATGTTTTTGTGCAAGAATTTTGTCGAAATTTAATTTTTAGATTTTTTCTATGATTTTTCTAAGATTGTAAAAACGTTCGCGGGGTTTTGTTTCAGATTTGTTTCAAAACCACTCGATGGATTTTTATAAAACTTTACAGGAAGCCTGCAATCAAGATATTTTACAATGTTTGTAGTTTTCAGCCAGATCGGCTGAAGGCTGGATCCAGGTTGGGGCAAAAGAAGCTTCAGAGTGTACCCCTCCTTTGAAAAATTTTACTCAAGAATGCATGAATTAAAAACCGGATTGTCATTGAATGATCTACATGGATGTCTGATTCAAACTGTATTTTACATAGAAATTTGATTAGTTTTTGACGCATTTTAGGTCTATTCAGACTGTCATTTTGATTCATTTTCGCATGATTTCCTCGTTTATCTCCCCTTGTATTAATTTTTGATGCATTTATAATCAGGTGGAGAAATGGTTTGTGCAAGAATTTTGCCGAAATTTAATTCTTATATTTTTTATGCTTTTTTTAAGATTGCAAAAAGTGGGGGTGTATTTTTCACAGTTTCAGCTTTAATTTCAAAATAACAGAATGGATTTTGACGAAACTTTACAGGAAGCAAGTACTCAAGGTGCTTTACCAAGTTTGTACTTTTCAGCCAGATCAGCCAATGGATGGATCCAAGGTGGGACAAAAGATGCATCATGGGTTACCTCTCTTTAAACATTTTCTTCTCCAGAACCGCTGCATGTATTGAAAAACGGATTATTTCTGAGTGATCTACATGGATGTATAATTCAAGTTTGTATTTTTCATAGAAATCGGAATATAAAAGTATGCGTTGAGGTCTTTTTTGTTAGTTTCATTCATTTTTGCATTATCTCCCCTTGTAGTCACTTTCATGCATTCATTTAATGTGTTTTACTTGTAGGTAGAGAAATGTTCTTGTACAAGAAGTTTCCCAAATTATTAAGACTAAAACAGTGATGAGGTAATTTTTTTCACATGGTCAGCTTGTTCTTGAAAATCATTGAAGGGATTTTGACCAAATTTTACAGGAAAGAAGTACTCATATTCCTCCACCATATTTGTTTTTTTTTTGTTTTTTGTTTTTTTTTTTTTGGGGGGGGGGTCTTTTTTTGCCAGATCAGCCAACATATTCTTGATCATGTTTTGGGCTGGTTTTTTGACATTATATGTATCTAGAAATGTATGATAGATATGGAGAAAGTAAAAGAACAAAAATGTTCAGCACGCAAACATCTACAAGAGTTAAGAGGGATGAAATTACCAGGGCAACACTTATCCGAGTTACTTCCCCTTTTAAATGGATCGTTCATGTTTTTGGTAGTTTTGTGGTATTATCTTGAAAAGAATAAAAGATACAGAGAAAGTGAAAAATAAAAATGTTCAGCACACAAAGATCTACCAAAAAAACAACAGGGCTGATATTGTTACGTTAACACTTATGTTATTTTTCCATTTAAGTATTTCTCATGTTTTTGGCTGTTTTGACATTATCATGAATTGTATGAAAGATAAAGCGAAAGTGAAAGAAACACAAATGATCAGCATGCAAAGAACTACAAAACATAAATAGAGCAGAAATTTTCCGGTCAACGCTTATGGGAATAATCTTTCCTATAAGCGGATTTTTCAATTTTTTACAGGGCGTGTACATCATATGAAGATTTCATATACAGATGGAAACTACTCACTGACAGATTATTGACAAAGGGATCTCGAAAGACGCGTTTAATGCCAATGTTCCGCAAATTTTCCGGTCGGTATAATAGTCTTGTTTGCGATTACTCTGTTTCACTAAGTAAAATGTTGAGTTGCCTATTCGTTGGTGGTTGCTGAGACGTCTGTACCAATTGCGACGAGGATTCACTCCTCGCGTATTTCATTGGACTTGACTGTGGACTCACGGCGGATGTGACCGGTCGACAGGGGATGCTTACTCCTCCATGGCACCTGATCCCACCTCTTGGTTTCCAGAGGT
The DNA here is from genome assembly GCA_030159075.1 of Atrina japonica. Taxonomy (NCBI): domain Eukaryota; kingdom Metazoa; phylum Mollusca; class Bivalvia; order Pterioida; family Pinnidae; genus Atrina; species Atrina japonica. Next base: position 176,993 of record BROG01000691.1, on the reverse strand, counting down.
TCCTGTTTGTCCATTTTAACCGGATTTGTATCTATGTCCTGGACATTCTATTGATTTATACTTTGGTATCTGAGAGTTTTGATATTTTTGTCCATTGTCTCGTAAGTATATTTTATTTAAATATATAAGCAAAAATGTATTCCATGAAAAATCTACAAAGATGTCAATAGGGTGACCATTGCTCATTGACCACTGGGGCCCTTGTCTTTGCTTCATATGAATAAAGGAACTGGTCAACCAATAAAAGAGCATAATTGGTTTCCATTGTACAGTTTATTGAAAGACTACGTCTCCGAACATAACAAACACGTGTATACCGTCTATTAGAAACTACAGCATATTTTTATATCAACTTCATGTGTAAAATCAGAGTGGTGTTGGTCAAAATAAGTATCATGATAACCAATGACTAGATATTTAATTTTACGGATACCACCTTAAGTGAAAAAAAAAACCAGTTGTCGATGATGTTAAAAAGTCTCCTTTTTAATATCTCATGTGGAATTGAATTTGATAATGTGAATTTGAGAAAAATTGTTTATCATCGAATTTTCTAAAAGTTGTTTAAAATCCACATCTGATTTATTATAACTTTGGTATTATGTTTATAATATTTACACCGCCTCTAGAATAAGCAACTGTACAATATTGCTGAAGTTTCTCATAATAACACTGGTACGAGTATTCGATCCTACTTGTCATCGATTTCAGGAGTATCCACCACAGAATAAAACGCTTTCCTGTTATAATCAAATGAGTGAAATGATTGAAATTATCCGTATTAAAAAGGTTACTCCGCCCCGCCATCTTTATTGATCGGTACCAATGTTCACCACTGTAGAATCATCCGTATGATAACTAAAATGTTATTCTGCCCCGCCATCGTATGTAAATCGGACAATATCAGTGCTTACCACTGTAGAATCATCCGTATGATAACTAAAATGTTATTCTGCCCCGCCATCGTATGTAAATCGGACAATATCAGTGCTTACCACTGTAGGATCATCCGTATGATAACTAAAATGTTATTCTGCCCCGCCATCGTATGTAAATCGGACAATATCAGTGCTTACCACTGTAGAATCATCCGTATGATAACTAAAATGTTATTCTGCCCCGCCATCGTATGTAAATCGGTACTTACCATATCAGTGTTAAAATGTTATTCTGTCCCGCCACGTGTAGGACAATATCATGTTTACCGGATCATCCGTATGATAACTAAAATGTTATTCTGCCCCGCCATCGTATGTAAATCGGACAATATCAGTGCTTACCACTGTAGGATCATCCGTATGATAACTAAAATGTTATTCTGCCCCGCCATCGTATGTAAATCGGACAATATCAGTGTTTACCACTGTAGGATTGATAACATCTGCCCCGCCATTGTAAATCGATAACCACTGTAGAATCATGTAACTAAAATGTTATTCTGCCCCGCCATCGTATGTAAATCGGACAATATCAGTGCTTACCACTGTAGAATCATCCGTATGATAACTAAAATGTTATTCTGCCCCGCCATCGTTTGTAAATCGGACAATATCAGTGTTTACCACTGTAGAATCATCCGTATGATAACTAAAATGTTATTCTGCCCCGCCAAAATCAGATACCAAGTTCCCCTGTACACCGGTCTCACCCGTTGCCTGTCTACAGCTAAAATCATATGGCACAGCCTCGCTGGAAATGTTAACTTGCCTTCCAGAAGAGCAGTGGTTTTCAATAATGATAATACAAAATCGAAATATATTTCTGTAAATTTTATTATGACACTAGCACTTAACAACATCAGTTCTACATACAACAATAGCTATGTGCGTAATTAAAGTTTATAAAACAGTCACCACAAGGGCGTAGGACAAGGGGCATGTGCCCCACACCCACTTTTGAAACAGGGGGGGGGGGCACAAGTATGATTGTGTCCCTACCCCCACTTTTTGACGTTATTTCTTTTATCGTACAGTCACAATTATTTTTAAATACTTTATTTTTCAATACAGCAGTTATAACTCTTGAATATCTGACTTTCCGGAATCCATTCTTATTCGACTGATTACGGTTTCGCTGTTATGCACTTTATTGACATCCTTGAACCTCAGCTGAAAGTGAAAATAACTCAAATAATTCAATCCCGTTCCATTTCCGATTCTCTCCCATTTACTAGGTTAATGCAGTAGTGAACGGAATATTCGGGTTAGGAGTGAAGGTAACTCTATTTTAAACAAAAATGCAGTGGTGGATTCTTGGGGGCGCGTACGCCCTCCCCCTTTTGGATGCCAAAGTATAGATGTGTGTACAGTAAAATCAACTCAAAAGCCCAGAAGTTAATAAAAAATTTGAATATTCAAGTCGGATATGATGACTTATGACTATGTCTTGGTTTAATTTCAGTCTATGCTCTACATATCGGTAAGGGCATTTTCGTTTTCTCAGCATGTATAAATATTAAAATTTATTTGTATTGTATCAGAATTTAAGTGATATCTTGCCAATTCTTTAAACATTACATACATGTAGGCGTAGGAATCGGGACGGCCTTGGGTGCCCGCCTCGCCCACACTTTTTCACATACCATTATCTATACATTATCAACACGTCTGGAATCCAGAGGAAGGCTTCCCAGTGCTTTTTAAAAATATTTCTGGACTCCCTCATCAGGCTCATGAATTTGTGTTTCCTAAAAACTGGAATAAAAACCATTCGCAATGTGATAATTAACTCTTTGGGTTTTAATAATTGAACATTTCAGGGAAGCAGACCCAGTACCACGGGGGAATGGTGATTTTTGTGTCTGGAAGCTAGAGAATACCTCATCGGGCTTCCGAATTAATCTTTCAATTATAGATGATAAGGTCATAATTCAATGTCTGGAGGATACCAAGCCAAAATTCTATCCCGATTTTAAGTAACCTTTTTTCGCCAATTCAACCTTCTTTTGAAGGATAATCAAAGTGGTTTGTTGGCGAATTGTTGTGTATTTTGGCGTCTGGATGCAGAAAAATGGATTCCAAATTCAAACAAATAATAATCCAAATTAAAACAAATAAAAGTATGAAAGATGCGAAAACCCAACCACAAATGAAATATTGTGTATATTAACAGTATGGCATACGAAAAAATGAAAATGTTGAGAGGATTTTTAAACAGCTGCAGTATTAATATACGATGTGGGTGAAATACTTTTTCAGTTGAATGTTACAGTAGATATTTTAAAATGTTACAGTAGATATGTTAAAATAATCGGAACATAAAATATTTTGTGTTGACATGGATTTTTTATGTACGTAAACCAAGTAAGAATATAAAAATCTCAGATACCAAAGTATAAATCAATAGGATGTCCAGGACATAGATACAAATCCGGTAAAAATGGACAAACACGGACCTCTGGAAACCAAGAGGTGGGATCAGGTGCCATGGAGGAGTAAGCATCCCCTGTCGACCGTCACACCCCGCCGTGAGTCCACAGTCAAGTCCAATGAAACAAGTGAGGAGTGTATCCTCGTCACAATTGGTACAGACGTCTCAACAACCGCCAACGAAAACGCAACTCAACATTTCACTTAGTGAAACAGAGTAGTCGCAAACAAGACTATTATACCGACCATAAAATCTGCGGAACGTTGACATTAAACGCGGTTTTCGATATCCCTATGTCAATAATTTGTCAGTGAGTAGTTTACCTCTGTATATGAAATCTTCATATGTTGTGCACGCCCTGGCATATCGGATCATTTGTGAAATATAAACTCCATATGCAGGTGACTTAGGGATATTACTACTTAAATGTGGAAAATTTACGATGGGAAAGCCGAAATCGTCGCGTTTATCGTATAGCTTAGTTGCTACTTTCCCGTCTGTGTTTATATTAAGTAAAATGTCTAAGTATGAAGCGTGTGTACTTGATTCTGTTGTATCTTTAATTTCTAGTTCGCTGGGATATATCGCATTGACATGTGTATGAAAATTGTCATTATTAATTGACAAAACGTCGTCGATATATCTAAATACATGAAATTTGAAGATAAGTTTCATATCTCAAAGAAACGCTGGGACAATAAATTTCTCAGATGTTACCCAGCGTTTCCACAGAAATTTATAATACGTATATCAGCGAAGTAGTTCTGAAGCCAATTAATTTCCACAGATAATGGAAATGTAATTTCAATACCAAACAGCATTATGGTAATCACCTTGTTGGTAAGTACATGTGTACCTTAATAAATAATTCTATTGATTTCTTTTCGTTATATAAATACCGGTTTTCTGATTATGATTTGAATGATCTCCCTTTACTATTTACCTGTACGATAGAAATTTCCACGTGAAATACAAGATTTTTCAGCGTAATGTGTGTTATTCATGTATCTGAGCGGTTTTTTCTCATTGCGAGCTCGTTATCGGAAGGAAAAGGATGTATAATTTTTAGATAGATCATATTTTCCCACCCTCCCTCCCTACAATATCTTATTTATCTACACTTAAATAACAAATGACTATTATATAATGTTAAATATATTTCATGTCAATCCCCAGGTCTAGATGAGGTTCGATCATTATAGTCCTGAGATAATGGTCTGCACTGCCATCGAACACCGGTTTCCAATGATTAAAAATTTAAATTGGTTTTTCATGGGCGGCTAACATTGTCGATGAGGGAGATTATGGGTTAAATTATGTTATGGCATAGTAGTTGTGTATATTGTTTTGATGTGTTCAATACGATTGTTAAATAACAGTAGATGTATATCAATATTTTGGCATATGTATTTGCGAAAATATAACGAGCTACACATCCTATATTTGTGTTTTTGTTATTTATGATTAGAAAAGATAATATTTATTTTCGGGAGAAAATAAACAATCAAACATGCGATGAGCACGAGTGAGTTTATTGATGGGCACGAGTCTTCTAAAACATGGGAACGAGTCAGCTAATTCAGTTAGGTACGAGTTGTGATGGATACGAGATGACAATAACCCATATGTTGAACTAATTCATCTGAAGTTGCCTTCAATATTATGCAACTCCGTTTGTATTTATTGTCGTTGCGAGTAAAAATAATTTTTTGATCGTCAAACTCAATTACTAGAAAACAGAGAATCACTTAGAAGCGTAATTAAAGGGAAGATAATAACAATGTTTTTTTGCAAAGCACATTTAAAACATAATTAACAACCTTGCTGACCGTAAATCGCCGGTCATGGGCCTTTAATACTCAGCAGGAAATGTTTTCAGGGAGTATTCAAAATTCGATTCATTTTCATAACCTTGGTTCGAATCACAAAGATATTCCGATGGAGATTCCATGCCTTACAGATTCTCCAATACTTTTGCGACGACAAGAATGTTTTGATTTGATTTAGACTCGTTGTGTTTGTAAATATGTGCCAGTTTATCTTGATAGACCTGCATTACACTGCAATGATTTTACAGTGAATTAGCTTTGACGATTGTATTCTACATTATTACAGTTACTGACAACATGATACACAACAGTGGCATGACTGACAAATGATATACAACAGTGGCATGACTAAAACATGGTACACAACAGTGGCATATCTAACAACATGATACACAACAGTGGCATGTCTAACTACATGGTACACAACAGTGACATGTCTAACAACATGGTACACAACAGTAGTATGTCTAACTACATGGTACACAACAGTAGTATGTCTAACTACATGGTACACAACAGTGGCATGTCTAACTACATGGTACACAACAGTAGTATGTCTAACAACTTGATACACAACAGTAGTATGTCTAACAACATGATACACAACAGTGGCATGTCTAACTACATGGTACACAACAGTAGTATGTCTAACTATATGGTACACAACAGTGGCATGTCTAACTACATGATACACAACAGTGACATGTCTAACAACATGGTACACAACAGTAGTATGTCTAACTACATGGTACACAACAGTGGCATGTCTAACTACATGATACACAACAGTGACATGTCTAACAACATGGTACACAACAGTAGTATGTCTAACTACATGGTACACAACAGTGGCATGTCTAACTACATGGTACACAACAGTGGCATGTGTAACTACATGGTACACAACAGTAGTATGTCTAACAACATGATACAAAACAGTGGCATGTCTAACTACATGGTACACAACAGTGGCATGTCTAACTACATGATACACGACAGTGGCATGACTGACAACATAATACAATTGTAGCATGTCTAACAACATGATACACAACAGTAGAATGGCTAAAAACATGATACACAACAGTGGCATGTCTAACAACATGATACACAACAGTAGAATGGCTAATAACATGATACACAACAGTAGAATGGCTAAAAACATGATACACAACAGTGGCATGTCTAACAACATGATACACAACAATAGAATGGCTAACAACATGATACACAACAGTAGAATGTCTAACAACATGATACACAACAGTAGAATGTCTAATAACATGATACACAACAGTAACATACACCGGCATAACATTGTTAACAAATGTATCATCGCGTTTGAAGTGAAGTGATTAACGTTGTCAATACGTCGGTTTGAAGATATACATATGATGCACTTATTAATTTCATTCCATGAGAGTGGTTAACTTTGATTAATATCTTAACATTAATTAATAATTAAAAAATTGAAGGAAAATTCGGGGACAGTTTGAGATTGAAGTGATTGGTTAACAGGTAAACTTTGAACTCCAAATTATTTTCAGTAGTAGCGTCGTGTTTAGCTAGGCGGGACGGAAGTCCGGAGAGTTAATGCCATACCCCCGACGTCGTTGGCGGCGTCCGTAGGCGAAACTTTAACCGCAATGGACAGGGCTCTAATATTTTACATATAAATTCATCATGAATGGAGTTTTCATTTGGTACTTTGATTTTTAACCTAGTGAACTTGACCTATTTTTCAAAAACTTTAACCTTGGCTATATTTTTTAACTATGGGGGATAGGGCCTTGATATTTCACATATAGATTTCTTATGACGAGAGCTTTCATTTGTTACCTTGACCTATAGACCTCGGACTTAGAACTACTTTTCAAAAATCTTTAACTTGAGCTGAAGGAATCAATTTTTTTTTTCATTTTTATTACATACTTACATAAAGAAAGCGAACCCGTTCATGGACGCATAATTCCTGGAACAGCCGTTAGCAGTTCTCAGATGATGAACATCATTTTAGGTCACCTAAGCAAAGTTCATGGTGACCTATTGCGATCGTGTTTTGTCTGTTGTCGTCCGTTTTTTCACATTTTCAGCTTCTACTCGTTAACCTCTGAGTCAATCGTAACCAACATTAGTCATTGGCTTCAATACCTAAAGGGGCATGAAAATGGCAAAATTCGTGGTCCCCACCCTCATGGGGCCCTGGAGAGGGGTGGGAAATATGGAAATTTTTAAAAATATTTTTCTCTTCTGGGACACTTTTTAAAATTTTATACAAATTGCTTAATAACTAAAAACTTATTTAGGTCAAGGTTATGGGCTCAAGGGTCAAGGACACATACCTATGTAAAAAGAAAATTTTGTTGTCAAATAGTAGACTAAGACTTCTTCACAAGAACCAATGAACTAATTTTAACCAAACGAAGTAGAAATTATCCTATGACAAGCCGCATATTTGGACTAGGATCAATAGGGGCTCAAAAGGGGAGAAATCTTGACTTTTTGGTCATTATCTTTGAAAAGTATAATAGAGAGTGAAAGAAACAGAGATGATCAGCACTAGTATCAACAACAAAAAATAGGACTGAAAATGTGTGGTTGACCCCAATAGGAGTCATTTCCCCTTTTAGTGAAGTTGTCATGTTTTGCCAATTATCTTGGTATAATAGAGAGAAATCGAAAGAAGAAAACACGTTTGTAAATGAAAAGGAACGAGGGCGTAAAGGGGCTCCAATTATTGTACATCTATAAAACAAAATCTTCCTTTCATGAACCAATGATCAGCTTATTGTTCTTGTATCATGTTTTACACAGGTGACCGTTAAGGCTCAATGGGTCTCTTGTTATAATGGTTATATAGTGGTAGTGTCTATAGATCGTACATATTGGTTAATGACAAGATGTTTCAGTCACCTGAGTCACTCATCTGACCTTATGGCATTGGTCTTCGTCTGCCGTTGCCCGTAACAACTGAACATTTTACTAGTTTCAAAAAACTACTTTGCAAATTATATTCAAGTGATGTGAAAAGGATAATTAGGGAAGGAGAACACAAACTGTCAATTTCGTGACTCGGGGGCATTTGGGCGCGACAAAAACTGCCAAATAGACCAAAATTCCTCTTTTCACCTGCACATCTAGAAAAAAAAATAAATATAAGACCAGAACAAGGAGAACGCCCTCTGCTTTTGAACTCTATTACCATAGAGCAATAGTCCGGAATCTTGACCGGTATAAGTTTAGCCAGTTAGTGACTACACTTGAACTGTTATTTTCCTTGCTTTAGGATTATGGGCGGGACCATTTTACTCATACATGTATTGTGATAATATATTAAGTCTTACAATATACTCTTTTCAACATCTATGAATAGAGCATAAAATCATATCAAGCTTTGTTTGGTCATGCATATTCACACGATCAAAAAACGCGTATCTCGATTTCCTGTGTCAAGCATTTTCGATAATTTCGCTATTTTCACATGATTATTTAACTAACATTTTAATGAATAAATATACGTTGATATTCGTATTTGTCAGTTTGTTTTGTTTACAAATATACATAATATGAACGAAATCTAAAGAGCGTGGGAATGGTGTTATGATATATATATATATATATATATATATATATATATATATATATATATATATATATATATATATATATATATATATATATACTTGCCAAGAACATTTGTACTAAGTGGTCATATCTATAAAACACAGAAAAAGGGAAAATAACGATGAACAAATGCTGATTGTATTCCTGGAGTGTCCATTTACACAGTAAAACTCAGTCGGCTCATACTCCCTGTGTGTCTCTCCGCGTTTGTCCGTTTTGTCTGATATTGAAAGTGACAGATGAACATGGTTACAAGCAAAGTTAAACAAAAACGGTGTGTGATATCTAGCTAAGGCATTGATTAACAAATCTTTATCTTGTTGATACATTACTCTTTTGTTTTCATATCTGTTTACAGTACATTGTTTCCGGAAATCTGGATTTGTTTTATAAAGTTTGTCAGGGTTAAATCGCTCTAGTAACTGACTGTAGTTTTTAGTTTTGGAAGTCTCGATATACGAGATTTGGAGTGATGCCACCCATGCTCGCAGTTTTTCTGCATCCTCAATATTCAGGTTATTTCTGTAAGATGTAAAGATATTGAAATACTTAAATCCACATGTAGTATTCCTTGGTGACTTCAAAATGAATTCATTTGAAAAAAAGACGAATTGGTTTCTATACAATACATATAAAAGTACTGTTACATATCTTTGAACTTGGCTAAGTTTAATATTATAATCTCGATAGTTCCACTGTACACCAAGTTTGAAGTTTCTGTAATATATTCTAAATCTATTACAATTGTCCTCTGTAGACAGTTTGTCAGCATTTAGACATCCAAAACGAGCGCATTTCACCTGCAGAAAATCGTTAATTACACAAACGTTAGTTAGACATATTTATATATACATATACTCTAAAATAGAAACATACATGCCAAAATTTGTTGTAAGCCCGCCACACCAACTACAGCATTATAAAAACAATGAAACAGACTAAATGTAAACATATAATTTTTTTATCCCATATGTATTTAATTTATCATTCAATCGATAAAAACCGAGGTCCCGTGTCACAGTAGGTGTCGGCAATGACCGTTAGTGCCGGAGCATAGGTCAAAATTTGAAGCCCTTCACCGGCATCTGGTGACGTCTCCATATTAGTGAAAGATTCTTGAGTTGGACGTTAAACAACAATACAACACCAAAATAGTACATCTGAATAAAGAAATGAACGTACCTTTGAATTAATGAAAATTTCATTGGCTTTACATTTTCTTGAATCATATTCCATTTGTATTTTGAACGATATCCTGTATAGATTGTTTTTAGGGTTTCTATCTTTAATATATTGGCTCCAGTCAATATTTTGCTCTTCGACACACCTGATTTGACAGTGAGCTGCACCAAATGTGTTCACACAGTCTTGAAAGTGGTTTTTATCGATGCAATGTTCATTTCTGTAAACGTTTCGAACATACATTACAGGCTCTTGGTATTTTGAACAAAGTGTTGTTCGAGTTGTGTTTGGTGCAGTTCGAATGCATATTCTTGGTTTTGCTGCAGGGGGTGGAACTAGGGCGAAATCTTGTACAAAACCTTTGGGAGTCCTGAAAAGACTTGATACGTTCTTATATGAAATCGTTTTTTCTAAATTAATATTAGTTTCCAAGTCCCAAAGGACGACTTCTTCCACATCATTACATAATGCGCAGAAAACATTTGCATATGTTAATCCATTATTACTTGCCACTGGGATGAAACGGAGCATGTTCAAATCTTGTTTTCTCCCAAGGCATTGCTCATCTAGCAAACTAAGTTGATATCTTCGTGAACAATTTTTAATTAGATTGACACCGAACGGATTTCGGGTAGGATGTGTCATATTCGCTGGGTAGGGCAATTCACAAACATATGCATTTTCACTTACAGGAATTGTATTTTTCTGCTGCGATTTAGAGGCCTCAAAACAACAATCATTAAAAGTATGACAGAGATCATCACAGTAGCATACGGGTAGATAGCTTTTAGATTCACAAAAAGCAGGACAATTAATTTCATTGTCCCGTTTCTTCCGTACAGTAAACTTATTCTTCACACTATATTCACTGTTCACTACATCAGATACATCTTCTTTCTCCAGATACAATTCCTCGCCGGTAACAAATGTGTTTTCAATGCAAGGCGTCAATGTTGATGTAATAGTTAAAGCAACAAAAATCTCAAAGATACACATTCTTCAGATTTTGTGATTATCTGTCGCCAGTGACTCGATAAACATGAACATAAAAGAGCAGCTGCAAAATGTCAACGTAGGTGTATACTAGCATATCAAAGATTGAAAGACAATAAGGTTATCTTTTGTATCTTGATAACCTTCTCAAGAAAAATCAATATAATCGTTACAGGTTGATGTTGAAAATAATGAACCACATCTGGCAGAAGCAGTTTACGTCATCAATGCTGCTGCTGATTTCATAAAAGATTTTTCCCCATCTCCAACATTCTCGGTTCAGGGTCCAAGTATTTGGAAATATGACATTTCAACTAAAAAGGAAAAAAAATAATTGGAGACATTTGTATGAAAATACTTTATTCTTTATTTTTTTAAGATTTACTCCTGTCGATTGGAAAGGACGGTCAACTTCACACATCCCTTTATGGCAAACGAGACAATTCACATCCCTTTATGACAATATAAAAATTTCAGATACCAAAGTATAAATCAATAGAATGTCCAGGATATAGATACAAATCCGGTAAAAAATGGACAAACACGGACCTCTGGAAACCAAGAGGTGGGATCAGGTGCCATGGAGGAGTAAGCATCCCCTGGCGACCGATCACACCCGCCGTGAGTCCACAGTCAAGTCCAATGAAATAAGTGAGGAGTGTATCCTCGTCACAATAGGTACAGACGTCTCAACAACCGCCAACGAAAAGGCAACTCAACATTCCACTTAGTGAAACAGAGTAGTCGCAAACAAGACTATTATACCGACCGTAAAATTTGCGGAACGTTGACATAAAACGCGGTTTTCGATATCCCTGTGTCAATAATTTGTCAGTGAGTAATTTACCTCTGTATATGAAATCTTCATATGTTGTGCACGCCCTGGCATATCGGATCATTTGTGAAATATAAACTCCATATGCGGGTGACTGAGGGATATTACTACTTAAATGTGGAAAATTTACGATGGGAAAGCCGAAATCGTCGCGTTAATCGTATAGCTTAGTTGCTAATTTCCCGTCTGTGTTTATATTAAGTAAAATGTCTAAGTATGAAGCGTGTGTGCTTGATTCTGTTGTATCTTTAATTTCTAGTTCGCTGGGTTATATCGCATTGACATATGTATAAAAATTGTCATTAATAATTGACAAAACGTCGTCGATATATCTAAATGTCATATTAAAGGAGACCGCTAACTTTTTCTTCTTTTGATTCAGCAGTTTCTGAATGAAGTCTGCTTCGTATGAATAAACGAAACAGGTCGGCCAATAAAGGAGCACAATTGGTTCCCATAGGAATGCCGACAGTTTGTTGAAAGACCACGTCTCCGAACATTACAAATATATTGTCTATTAGAAATTCCAGCATGTTTTTTATATCAACTTCAGTATATTTATGTGTAGAATCAGAGTGGTGTTTGACGAAATAAGTATCCTGATAGCCAATCACTAGATATTTAAATTTTCGGGTACCACCTTTAGTGAAAAAGCAGTTGTCTATGATGCTGAAAAGTCTTTCTTTTAATTTTTTATGTGGAATAGTAGTGTAAAGAGTAGAGAAGTCATATTTTTTGATACTGTGAATTCGAGAAAAATTGTGTGCCTTCAAATTTTCTAAAAGTTGTTTAGAATTTTTAAGTATCCACATCTGAGTTACACCGCTTCTGGAATAAGCAACTGTACAGTATTTCAATTTCCATATCACGAAGTAGTAATATTTCATCTTCTCCTGCCTATGGCGTTTTCATTTCACAACTTATACGTTATGCCAGGACATGCTCTTCTTATGAATGTTTTATTCTGAGAGCTAAACGACTAGCCAATAAACTACTTACACAAAGTTATGTTGTTGAATGCTTTGAGTCGCCGTTTAAGAAGTTTTATGGTCGATACGGGGATCTTGTTAAACATTATGAAGTCCCCTCTCAGAAATATTGGATAGTAGTATTCAGGAGCACGGCCACAGACAGTGACTCTTTTTCACCAATCGTGCATTTCACCGAACTTGACTAGAAAGTTTTCCATGGAACGTTTGCGACGGATGTGGCATGCCAGCAGAAGACTCTGACTACTTCCGGACACCTGGTCTTATCCCGTTTGGGATTCGGAATAGTTCTTCATGTTGAGACCATTTACACATCTAATTCGTCGTGTTATAATGGACTTGAGTTATGATTATCGATCAGTACTTCTTTGATTTTACTTTGAAATATCAAATTAGTCATTTTTGCATATGTTTTGGAATAGGTCCTGTAACCGGGCCCCACAACGACCTTGGGAAATCCCTGACATATCATGATGCTACCCTGGGTCAGTTTGGCAAAGATAAATTGGCACATGTTAAAAAACAGTCTAAACAAAATCATAAAAGGGGTGAACAGCTGGTTTTTTTTTACATTTTTATTCTCTCCCTGAAATGTAAATAAATATCGTCTATATGTGAATATAGATGAAAAACAGTAATGCGTTTCCATCTTGCAATATTGTCGTATAATTCATCATATAAGCAAAGCTAAGTGTCGCTTAACGTATTGAACGTATTGTTTAGGAAGATGATAAAAGGATACCAATTCATACATTCCCATAATATAGACATGATTTATACTATTACATTTTCGGACGGAAAAAATGCTGATGAACATTTAACTTGTTTAAAGTTAATGATTTCAAGAAACTACCTCATTCAGGTCGGTCTGAAGGACTTGCGCGTGCGTTCTTCGTTTTACGGGAAAACAAGTTTGCTACGAATTATCGTATTTTTTCAGAAACAAGATTTATTTGTGAAACACAAAATTCCTCCTGTCCCATATAATTTCTATGCTGGCAAAATATTGCAATGACCTATATATGCCTCGGGGCATGTGATGTCCGTGAAGTGTGAGCAACCCTTAGCTTAACTTTCATTGTAAGTTTGGTTACTGTATCACAATTCAAACATATTGCATTTTATATGTAAGCGGGACGGAATTACAGACAGACGGACGATCCAAACGCTAGATGCCCCCGGTGGACTTTTCAGGCCGGGAACATAAAACGTTGTTGATGTTTCGATTGGATAGGCTGCTAATATTGAACTCAAAACAACTGTGGTAATTAAATAAATATGTGGTGAAACTTGTTAAGACGTTATTGAAAATAAATATTACTAATTACATCTGAATATACATTGGTAACATCGATCGGGTGTGATATAATGTCTCTGTATCTAGTGATGAATACATTTCATGCTAAATACGATGAGCGGACACACATACCTTAAAGTAACCATGTCCCGAAGACACCAAATTTACTCAATACTCAAGCTCAACTAACTTTTCATGATTTTAAGGTAAAATCAAGTGAACTTCATTCTGTAACTGGACATGTTTGTATATTGTTGGCATACAATTGTAAATAATGGTAAAAATTGATACTCATTCGAAGGAAACTTCAGAAATATTAGAAAGATGTTTGAGTACGTACTCAAATTTTGAGTATCGTACTCAACATAATTATTCATTTTTTACAGGAAAATGATAAGTGTGATGCAAAAATTTATAAAGGAATGATGAAAAATATTGATATGTTTCCTAATCACTCAAACCCAAAAGATTTACACCGATTATATAGTCAAAATAATGAAATAAAAGTTGAGCTTGAGTATTAAGTAAATTTGGTGACTTAGGGCCCAGAAGTATCAAGGTACCGGTGGGGCCTGACATCTCCCTTAGATGACTTAACATAGTTAAACCATCCTGATTAAGTATAGAAATAACATTTACATACACCAAAAACTACACTTTACAACAGCAATGTGAATGTTCGGCTGGTTATGTTAAAACAACATAAAAATTGAACAACAATAACAAACTGAAGTGAAACAAAAACTAAAATACACACAACTGTAATGAATTGTGTATAAAGGAGCATTGGCTGTGGGTTATGAATTTTGTGAAAATGCTTGAGAAACCAAAGTATGGCACTTTTTTAATAGCAACTGATTTAGTAAGCACAGCTAATGCCACTTGAAATATATATGATCGCTAGTTAATTACTGTTGTGTGTATTTTCAGGTTTTGCACTTCAGTTAGCATTGTTAGCGTGATGAAATATGATAAAGATGTAAAAATAAATAATAATTGTTTACCATAAATACATCGCATTTTATGCACTTTGTCTTCCTGATAATCATTACGGATACATGTATTTCTAAAATGTGAAAGGAACCCACTGAAAAGAATTACATTTGTCTATATAGACGAATATGATCCTAATTCATTTTCATTAAGTGGGAAAGTTTGCCAGTTTTCTTGCGGAAGGTTGGTGGTCTTTACCCGGGTAACCGGGGTTTCTCCTCCACCAATAAAAACTGGACGCCATCATATGACTGAAAAATTGTTGAGTATGGCGTAAAACAAAAAATCAAATCAAATCAAATCAAAATCTAATTCATTTTCTTCGAAATCGTGATTTCACTTTAAATGTTAATAGAAATCTAAATGAACAAACAATTTGTTAGCGGAATTGAATTTGGGTCATTTCGATATTTGTTAATATTTTAAACTTATCGAATTATTTGTAAAACATTAACTGAATACGTAAGAAGTTCTAACAACGTTTTGAAAACTCATGTTGCTAAATGAAAATAGATTGATGTTCCATGTGCAATATTCAGGAATGATTTATCATTATGTTTTGACTTTAAACAAAACAAACCATCATCAAACCGTGCTATGCTAAATTTGAAATTAAATTAGTTAAATTAACTGAACTGGATAGATTAGATGACCAATATGTACTAGTCCCAGCAGACATAGCCTCAAATAACATAGTTTTTATTTGCAAGACACATTACTATAATTGTTTATTAGAAGAACTAGGGTTTAATACGAATTCTGGTAATCCTACATACACACGTAGATCACTTTAAAAGTAAAATTGAAGAAGTATCAATCAATAATCAAAACTCAAGTCCATTATAACACGACGAATTAGATCTGCAGAGGTACATAGCAGGATCCGGCAAATATTCTACCAGACCTTTACTCCTTACCAAGATATTGACACCCGTTATGGAGAAAGTTCAGCAATACTGTACAGTTGCTTATTCCAGAAGCGATGTACATCAGATCTGGATACTTAAAAATTCTAAACAACTTTTAGAAAATTTGAAGGCACACAATTTTTCTCAAATTCACAGTATCAAAACATACGACCTTCTCTACTCTTTACACAACTTTTTCACATAAATAATTAAAAGAAAGACTTTTTAGCATCATAGACCACTGTTTTTTAACTTAAGGTGGTACCAGAAAATTTAAATATCTAGTGATAGGTTATCATGATACTTATTTGTCCAACTCCGATCTGATTCTACACATAAATACACTGAAGTTGATATAAAAAACATGCTGGAATTTCTAATAGACAATATATTTGTAATGTTCGGAGACGTGGTCTTTCAACAAACTGTCGGCATTCCTATGGGAATCAATTGTGCCCCTTTATTGGCCGACCCGTTTCTTTATTCATACGAAGCAGACTTCATTCAGAAACTGTCAATTATTAATGACAATTTTCATACATATGTCAATGCGATATATCCCAGCGACCTAGAAATTAAAGATACAACAGAATCAAACACACACGCTTCATACTTAAACATATTTATTACTATAAACACAGACGGGATATTGGCAACGAAGCTATACGACAAACGCGACGATTTCGGCTTTCCCATCGTAAATTTTCCACATTTAAGTAGTAACACTCCACAGTCACCCGCATATGGAGTTTATATTTCATAAATAATCCGATATGCCAGGTGTGTGCAACATATGGACATTTCATATACAGATGTAAACTACTCACTGACAAATTATTGACACAGGGATATTGAAAACCGCGTTTTATGTCAACGTTCCACAAAGTTTACGGTCCGTATAATAGTCTTGTTTGCGATTACTCTGTTTCACTGAGTGAAATGTTGAGTTGCCTTTTCGCTGGCGGTTGTTGGGACGTCTGTACCAATTGTGACGAGAATTCGTTCCTCACGTATTTCATTTGGACTTGACTGAGGACTCACGGCGGGTGTAACCGGTCGACAGGGGACGCTTACTCCTCCATGGCACCTGATCCCACCTCTTGCTTTCCAGAAGTCCGTGTTTGTCCATTTTTGGGGGATTTGTATCTGTGTCCTGGGCATCCTAAAGATGTATACTTTGGTATCTGAGATGTTTATCAGATCTATGGAAAGGCCTCCCAGATGATCTACGTTTCGAAACATTTCTGTCTGAGACTCTGTCATTGACGTTTCGAAACATTTCTGCTGTTTTCGTTTGCTAAATATATATTTGTCCATGTTCGGAATGTGGTCTTCTCAACAAAATCGGATTACTAGTCCATTTCATTGTACTCACGATTTATTACCGACTATTTTCGAAGCGGTGTAATTTTCTCAATGCATACTTCATTCATGATTCTGCTGAATCGGAACTGAAAAAAGTTTCTGTCCTTTAATTTGTTTATCTATATCGACGAGTTTTGCAATTTAATGACAATTTTCATAGTTCTCAGACACATCCGGCGAATCGTATTAAATGATACAATTAGAGTGTACACACTTTAAGTCATTTTACTTAATATAATGATTAGCAAATAAGCTATAATAACAATTTCACGCTCCACTACACTTGTAAACATTTATTATTTGTTCTTTTATCTGATAAGCTGAAACTGGCCTCCGATATGCCAGGGCTATACAGAAAACATAGCAAGATTTCATTACAGAGCTAAACATGTGTTTTGTGTTTATTGACACAGGGACTTGACATAAAATCATTAATGTCAACGGACAATGCAAATTGTATTTCGGTATAATAGTCTACTTTATCGACGTGCTCATTTAAATTGTGAGAAAACTGTTTGAAGTATGAAGTTTCAGATACCAAAGTATAAATCTTCAGGAAGTTTCCAGGACTTGACATGTGGACTCACGGCGTGGTGTTATTGGTCGAAACACTTACTCCTAAAATTCCAGAGGCGGATCCCACGGGTGCCATGGTCCGTGTAAGTCCAATCCCATGTTGATCTATTCACACCAGCCGTGAGTTTATACTTTGGTATTGATTTTTATGTTTGTTTGTTTACTTTGTTCTTTTTAATGCCGCACCCAAGAAATCCATTCACTTATATGGAGATTACGTCCACCATATGCCGGTGATAGGGCTATTTTAGCGGGGTTTGGCTCAATGCTCCGACATGATTCAGAACGGCCGTGAAAATTCTGTATTAACCGGTTTTTCTTTAACGCCCTGCCGACACCTACTGCGACACGGGACGTATTCGATGGACAATTTTTACTTTAAGTCATATGCTAATGATAAGACAATAATAACTTTCAATCTTTGTTGTTCAAATTTATTTTGTTCATTTTGCAGTGAAACTGGCCTATATTTTCACTTACAGAAAATCTAGTTCGATTCACAGCTCGTTGGTAGTTTGAGTTTTAAGTCTTGACATAAAAGCTATCATTTTTGTTTGATTTCCATTTTCATCGCGTGTTCATATTGCATTATCACGGTGTGAACATTTCTTTCAAACTATAAATCTTCAGTGTGTGAGTGGGTATTTTGCGCGAGAGTGTTATTGGATGAAACACGTTTTTTCATGTTATTTTAAGGCGAATTTTTTTCCTGATGACATTTGACATTCATTTTGTCCGTGTCGTTAGTCCATAGTTTATGTATGTTTGTTTTATTTATTGTTGTATAATATACCCATAGAATCTTTCACTTATATAGACGTACCATATGCCGGTATATAGGGCTTTAGGGGCTATCTCTAAGCTCATGCACACTTTTATACGTTGAGCAGTGAGAAGGGTTCTTTAACGTGCCGACACCTACTGCGACACGGGACCTCGAGTTTTACTTCTCCCGAAGACATAGTATGGTCTTAATACGTAGTTCAAATTTTTTCTAACCGTTTTGTTTACACTGTGGTAAGGAGTTCGATTCACATTTCAAGCATTTCGGAGTTAAGTTTTTAAAGTCTATTGTTTTGATTACATACAGGTGTATCGATTATCACGCTGTACATTTCTTAAACTCCTACGGAGTTGTGTGTGTGATTGGGTATTTGCGCGAGAGAGAGATGAGTAGTTTTTTTCATGAGAGATCGTTTTTTTCCTGAGAGAGAGAGAGAGAGAGAGAGAGAGATGTATTTATATATAAAGCGATATGAGCTGTCGTATATATATATATAATATTTTATATATGCCCATATTTATGTGATATTTCTATATATATATATATTCCATAGAGACCATCTGGCTGTTAAAATAACAAATAAAATGTGTAAACTAGCAACTCTTGCCAAACGTGGTCTTGTTACATCAAAACTATTTTTTGTCCGCCATACTGTGGTAAGCATTGCTCAAATTAAGCTTTCGGTATAGATTTTTACGAAGATTATTGATTGCATACAGGTGTATCGATAAACGCGTGGTATTTGCAGTTACGGAAAACGAGAGAGAGAGAGATTACCCTTTGCGTTTATCATCATTTCATACCTAAATCAGGCAAAGTTAGTATTTTTCGTCGTTTCAAAACATGTCGTAGGTGAAATATTTTACGTGACGGCCCATATTATGTGATATTCAACCCATTTTATACTCGTCTCAGACGCATTCTCGGCTTAAAAATAATTTTCGACACATATGATCATGGATCTTACCCAACTCCACCAGTAACATCAGTTATTTTTTGTCCGTAATACATGAGGTACGCATTACAAATTAACAGTTATGTCAACGTCAGCATTCGAGTGACCAATGAACGCGTGGTATTTGCAGTTAAGATACGGAAACTTTAGTTACCTTTGCGATATATTTATACCATATTTATTCATTCATCTGAGTTTCTTCACGTATTTAAAATAGTGTTTTTAGCATATAATTTACATAATACTTGCACTTTCCAATAAAAATCACGTCTTGTATTTTTAAAATGAATATAAAACACATAGAAATTGGTCGATTTTAACATATTCCGAGCGCGTAAAGGACCGAGATCCCCTGACCGAATTACGATGTACATTTGATAAGGCGAACGAATACACGGAAATAGAGCCAGGTTTTTTTAAGGTACGGGAAAACTTTAATTCTAATAAAACAAATAACTTCGAAAAGAAGATCTTTTACAACGTTTTACGTGTTTGATAATGTATTTGAACATACGTTTTATTATATTCTCGACTACATGTCAGGGGACAAAAATAATCATTTTGACAGCTTATATCGCTTTAAAAACTAGAAGTGAAGCTATTCCAAGCTTTTTATGTTTAGCGTTCACCTAAAAATTGAAAAATCAGGAAAAAATCTAAATACTTTTAATAGGAGAACATGTACAATTAAATACACATCCGTTATTTAAACCATATCTTTGGCACATACTTAAAAATGACATATGGCATTATAGTTTTCGAATTGATGAAAATAAATACAAATTTTAAATTGCTTAGTCAAAGCCTATGTTCCATATATTCCCAGAGAGAGAGAGAGAGAGAGAGAGAGAGAGAGAGAGAGAGAGAGAGAGAGAGATCAAATCCAAAACCAATGCGTCATCGAACGCGAAACATACAAAAAAAGATCGGAGAGGCCTAAGGTAAATGAACAAATTATGCGTATTCTTCATTTGTAATTTTAATCATCAATTCAATCTGACAAATTTATGTTCATGTTCATTATCATCCATAGTAGTTGTCTCCATATCCACCGCTTCTTTATCCACTTCCAATACCACCAACATAGTTGCCTCCGTAATTATAGGATCGTCCTGAAAGGTCGAAATGAATTCACATTAAATGTTTGAATATAAAAAATATCAGATACCAAACTATACATCTTTAGGATGCCAAGGACACAGATACAAATCCCCCAAAAATGGACAAACACGGACCTCTGGAAACCAAAAGAAGGGTTCAGGTGCCGTGGAGGAGGAGTAAGCATCCCCTGTCGACCGGTCAACAGTCAAGTCTAAATGAAATACGTGAGGAACGAATACTCGTCACAGTTGTACAGACGTCTCAACAACCACTAACGAAAAGGCAACTCAACATTTCACTTAGTGAAACAGAGTAATCGCAAACAAGACTATTATACGGACCGTAAACTTTGCGGAGCGTTGACATCAAACGCGGTTTTCGATATCCCTGTGTCAATAATTTGTCAGTGAGTAGTTTACATCTGTATATGAAATGTTCATATGTTGAACACGCCCTGGCATATCGGATCATTTATGAAATGTAAACTCCATATGCGGGTGACTTTGGGATATAACTACTTAAATGTGGAAAATTCACGATGGGAAAGCCATAATTATCGCGTTTGTCGTATAGTTTAGTTGCAAGGCTGCTAGATTAACGAACTTCAGAAAGTTATCTTACATATTAGAATATGAACAGGCAATCGCGTGGTAACTTTCCTGTTCTTCACGTTATGTCGTCGTCATTTCTGCATGGTATTCATTTGGCAATCATTCACATACAACATCGAGTATTCAAATCTATATAGTCAAATGAATAATAAAAATAATGATTTGACATATATTGATCGCTTTTTATTGATTTATTTCTATTTTAATATTATGTTTACTACCATGAAAAAATAGAAATCTAAAATTACGATAAGATGCTGAGTATGTAAAATATTTTGAATAAAGTTATAGTAAAATCAATATACCTTGTGGAGTTCTAAGAGCCCTTTCTTTACCTGGATGACTTGAAATTTTAGGTATTAAAGCATAACAATAAAATTATACTTGTAATGTGGGTTAGTTGAAAAACTATATTTTACTGTATAAAAAATTATTTAACTCATTAATGTGATTTTGGCGTGCCAAATTGATATTATCACTAGATGTCAACATAGTGATAATGTATTGTTTTGAGAGTTCCATATTTTCCTCAAAAACGTAACGATTCGTATTTTTTAGATGGAATTATAACAACACATAGACAAGTCAAATAGCTCGTAAAAGTTTAAATAATTAATAACATTCCATAATAGCCTCGTAACAATCCACACAAAGTCCACAAAAGTGCCCGTAACTTGCCCGTATTTATCCGTGGTAACTCGGAACAAATCGTAATCTTTTGACGTAAATACATCGCAATATCTCGTAATAAACCGCACACAGCTCGAAATTAATCATAACAACTCTTAAATAACTCGTAAAGGTGACCAAATCGTTAGGATTCGTGTACTTTTACAAATTTGTACCAAACGTATGCACTCGTAAGAAAAAATCTGTGTATGTGAATGGGTTTAAATTTTCCTTTGAATTTCTCAGTACTATGATTTATCATCGATTTGCAGACGGAAAAATAATAAATCATAATTATTGGGATCTTATCTATCTCCTTTTCATTTGTCTTTTTATTTGTTACAGTAAAGCATCGCTACATTGCTGCCACCAATTCAGCACTAATTTAGTATTAAAAAGGTGTCTGGCCATAGGTTGAGGGAAATCTTATATAAAATTATAGGGAACATTAGAAATGTGAACTTCTAAAACTTATAGCGTAAAGCGAGGTGCCAAATGAAACGAGGCGCATTATAAAGAAGTTTTACTGTATATGAATTACAATTTTTAGTCATATAAAAAATCAGATACCAAAGTATATATCTTTAGGATGCCCAGGATACACATGCAACTATTGATGATATTGGACAAACACGGACCTATGGAAATCCAGAGATGGGATCAGGTGTCATGGATTAGATAACTACACGCCGTCAATGAAATATTGCGTATATATAGTTCGATAGGTTACAGACTTAGCAAACTTTTTGTTTTCTTTCCAGTTAACATATAGCATACTGTAAATCTTGTCATCGTGTGCATTAGATTTATACGCGATATGATATTTTCGCATTAGATTTATTCGCGATATGATATTTTCGCGATTTCGAATGTTCATTTCATCATACTACATGTATTATCATAATCCATTACGCGATAATTTTATTATTACGCTTAAATAAAATTATCGCGAATAAAACCAGTTTTACAGTAATAAAATATACTTACGTTTGCATAAGCAGAGACTGGAGGAGTGGGGACACCGCATGAAACATAGGACCTAAAAGGAAGGAAACCAACAATTTTGTCATGTTCTTCAATCATTTGCCAAGTCAATCCTCTTGACGTGATATTCAACCAGGAAATATAAAAGTAAAGTATGTTGGGATATGTTCCGCCATATAGTAACACTACCCTCATCTTTCTTTCGTTGCAGAAATATAAAGTAGAAATGAAGAATTACCAACGGATAATGGAAACTCCAATTCCATTAGAATACGAGATATTGGATATAAAATGGTCTCAACATTAAGAACAATTGCGAATCTCAAACGGGATAGGACTAGGTGTCCCAAATGAGTCAACATTCCCTATTAGCATGCCAAATCCGTCGCAAATGTTACACGGAAACCTCTCGAGATGGTGAAATGGCCAAGTTCGATGAAAATTTTATCAGTTAAATTTAGATCTGATCATGGCTGTGCAACAGAATCAGCCAAACTTTAGTTTCTACACAACAGTACAATATCGTCGTGAACGGTACATTATCCTTGAAATACTCTGAGAATCAAATGATAATATATTAAATTAAGCAATTACTTAAAATCATTTCAACATCAGGTAATAATAAATAGAATAATTAACCGTTTTACTTTAAAGGGGCAATAGCTGTATTTACCAAAACATATTTCGATTTTTTCTTTATTTTGACTTCTTGTACTTGATGTACGTTTACAGATAAGAGCTATACACAGACATATAAATCTTATATCCCTGTATTTGGTGAAAATAATGTCAGAGCCATTCTGACCTTAAGTTAATCAATTGAAATTGAAAAAGTACCAAATCTAGGTTTCTCATGCAATTATCACAAAATATATTTTCTGATTTCAGAATTTTTATGCCTGTGTATATTTTTTTGCTATTGTTCTTCAATCTAAGTAGTACAAAAGGAGAAAAAAATTGAAAACCAAATCACAACCAATGTTTAATGTTAACCTTTAACTCATCGACAAGTATCAGAAATAAAATTAAAAGGAAACTTTTAAGTCATATGTTCAAAAGTATCAATTACTTACTGGGATTTTTCCTAAATGGAAGCAGCCTGTAATATAAATATTACATAATATAATTAATTATATAATTTTTACATCTGAGTAAATACTCCAACTGATTTACCGAATGATGATCATGATATTGTAAATGTAATGATATATATATATATATATTTATATCAAAATTAAGAATGCCACACCACAAAACAGGTTTTAGTTTTTTTATCTTACATTGCGACACGTGATGGTTTGAATTGCATTGGTTGAGGATGAACTGCAATGAAGAATATATTGGATGTACTCAGTCACTAAACAAAAGAGCAGTTCTACACCAAGGCAATAAAAAGTTACCGCATAATCGTAATTTATTCGTTTCTAAACATATATTTCAGTGTAGTAAAGGGAATTTCAAAATCATGCCAATGTATCAAACAGATGACTATTCGAATATTACACTCAAAGAGCAAGATTTTATTGATAAATTCAAACATTTACATAACAGCACCTAACCCACACATTTCATAGGAGTATCCTTCTTATCAGATTAACTAATTTTGTTTATTCTTTGCATTAAGCTTCATACATTAGTGTTATCTTATCTATTCTATCAACTGCTTATACATGTATTTACTTTACCACTATGAGACTCATGATATATATTCAATACATTTTTGTTGATGATCATTGCCTGATTAGCGTTTGTAACGCGAAACACGTGTCGCAATGTAAGTTAATCAAACTTAAAACTGTTTTGTGGTGTAGCATTCTTTATTTTGATATTTAATTTCTTTACGTTGGACTTTTAATAACTATAATAACTATATATATATATATATATATATATATATATATATATATATATATATATATATATATATATATATATTTATATATATATATATATTTATATATATATATATATTTATATATATATATATATATATATGTGTGTGTGTAAAGTGCAAATATCACTACGACATTATCATTTACTATGGACCTTGGATCAGAAATGATACTATCTGCGTAAATAAAGCACAAATACAGAAATAACAAGGTACTTACAAAATCACCTTGCCCAAACTGGGGTTCGAACCCTCGATTGACGGCACCAATCGCCTGGCTATCATGTACGACGTCCTAACCACTTGGTCATCTACGCATTCACAAAAATGAATGTTTTCGATGACGGTGAGTAGAATTCCGAACATGAGAACTCAGATGCAGAGATAGAGGTGAATGGTGTTTAATCCTAACGTAAATGACAATGGATCGATTACGATGCAAGTAGATAAATATATATATATATATATATATATATATATATTATATATATATATATATATATATATATATATATATATATATATATATTATATATATATCAATGTCTACCAAATAGTTTCATAGATGGGGCAATATACAAATCAAGTAAAGTGAAAATTGGACACATACAAACTCGTTTGAAATAATGTATGCAATAAAATCGAAACTATCTTTTAGATTTTGAGGTTAAACGCGGTTTTCGACATCCCCGTGTGAATAATTTGTAAGTGAGTAGATTACATCTGTATATGAAATGTTCATATGTTGCCCACGCCCTGGAATATTGGATCATTTATGAATATAACTCCATATGCGGGTGATTGTGGGATATTACTACTTAAATGTGGAAAATTCACGATGGGAAAGCCGAACTCGTCGCGTTTGTCGTATAGCTTAGTTCTTAATTTCCCGTCTGTGTCTATAGTAAGTAAAATGTCTAAGTATGAAGCGTGTGTGAATGATTCTGTTGTATCGTTACAAATACAAACATTTGTATGGTTTTGTGTTTATTACATGTCCCTTATATATTTATATGTGTACACAAATTAAAAATGAATTTAAACGACATCAAAATATTTCAGATGACATGAATCCCATTTAAAAAAAAAGTAATGCATAGGCGTATCGAACTCAGTATCGTAACTGTATAATTAGACATGCATAAAATAAAACCACTTACCATCTGGACACGAAAAGGCATCCACATTCAAATTCGCTAAAAAACTGAAGATCAGTAGAACTGATACTAATCGTACTGTCAACATTTTACAAGCTGAAATAATTGAAACTTTCTTTTTAAAAAAAGAAAAAATTTTAATCTCAGTGTATCAAGTCAAAATTACACAACTTTTTATGATTTACAAATCTATATAATCAACCGATCCTACTTGGCTTGTTCTTGGCCTAGGGCCATATAACTATTCTCAGACAAATGTTTTACTCATCTTCAAGATTTTACTCAAATCTTGAGGATTATTCAATGTTGAGGTTTTCACATGTTTGTCACTGAGGGTACAGATGTACAATGACAATCGATTTCGCGAATTCGCCTTTTATATCGGTTGTGGGAGCTTGCCTCTATTCAGAAAACAGAACAAATATGGCGACCAATGGAAGTAAAACACTGGGGATGTTTCAATAATCTTTAATATATTTTTTATTTAATTTAATTTGCTTAAAAGTTGAAATGA
Organism: Atrina japonica; assembly: GCA_030159075.1. Lineage (NCBI taxonomy): Eukaryota > Metazoa > Mollusca > Bivalvia > Pterioida > Pinnidae > Atrina > Atrina japonica. The sequence continues at coordinate 150,367 of BROG01000691.1, read as the reverse complement.
CAGCTTTAAGTAATTTTTAACAGTGAAATTTTCTGCTCCTTTATTAGTCTCGGGATAAATAAAAGCAAATGTCATTGTCATTGTCGCCCTGGAATGTTTCGGAACATTTTTCTTGAGCTTTCGAAAACAACCTGTCATTTGATATAGGTTTAGACTAACATTTCTTTCTCTGTTGGCTTGTTTTGGCCATACGACGTTTGTTTACATTATCTAATGTACTTATACTAATTTACTTGTATCTTGAATATCGTTTATTATATACATTATACATATTATATGTATAAATTACTGATTTCGGTCATGTATTGGCATTTTACAAGACGTTTTAATGTTTTTGAAAAGTTATATATATATTCCCCTTTTTATGCAACATAATATGCTTCTTACTTGATTTTTAACGCGTTTTATACCTTGGTGGGTTATCAAATAATTAATCATAGATTATGGTAAGAATGATATTCAAACATCGAACATAAGTGAATCGGGACATAAACTGGGACATATGTTCTGGACGAGATTTACACTGCCCCTGGACAATCTTACCTCCGTTGAGAAAATTCTAAAGTCGTTTTAAGGTCCGCGAGTTTTCACTCAGATGAGTAAATACTTAACTTTTGAGAATAAAATTTGTCTTAGAATTTTCCTTGTTTATGGTCTCGGGTCCTGCTGTCGCACTAGAAATAGCCTGATCTCGTTTTTTAATCAGTACTGCAAAATTGTATCCGGAACTGCTGATCCAAGATACTTTGTATCCCTACACATGTCGTCTACATTGTTTGTAAACATAGCGGATCAAAAAGATTTTTGTGTTGATACATTTCATTTTTAAAATTTGATATCAGTTACACATAAATCTTTTGGAATTTGTATGTAAACAAACGAAATTCCAAGCTTTCAATGTGCGAGATAAATGATCATCTGAGTTCCACATGACAAAATATCAGTCTCGGGTGGGATAAATCAATATCACAACTGAGGCTAGGACTTATTGATCCATCCCACCCGAGACTGATATTTTTTCTATCTGGAACTCAAAGTGGAGCTAAATTCTATAAATCTGTCATGTTTAATGCGCGACATTTTGATATTTTGGACTTAACCCATTCACCACTAAGGACACATTTGGACTGGTCTAATTAATTGATTTACAGAAGAGTCCAATATTTTTCAGGGGTCGATGAGTTAATTGTAGTATATTTGGAAACGTGTGTACACGAAAAGTCCTGTTCCCGTTCGATTTTTTTCTGTTTACGGGAAATTTCAATAAAAAGGTGTAGACGGGTGTCCAGGTTGTCTGATCTCTAAAATGCCTGTAATGATTATAAGTAATATTGACTTTAACGTTCTGTAGGATACAACACTGATGTCTTATACGGTAAAAACCTCTTTATAATGACCCTCGTTAGATTTGCTACCTCACATTACGCCACAATTTTTGAAAGTCCTATTTTCCAATTTTTCCTATCATTTCACTTTCCATCAACCTATCGCCTAACCCCTTTATGAATCTATATTTAGACTGAACAATTAGTATTTCTCATTGTGAATAGATAGGAAAGGGGCTAAACGATAATTGAAATATATATATATATATATATATATATATATATATATATATATATATATATATATATATATATATATATATATACGTCTTTGTTCATGAAATTATTATATCAAATTACAAGGAAATGAAATATAAAACAACAAATTCAAATAAGAACTTGATAATACGGTATTATACAAAGTATTTCATGTCATGAACAAGGATTGTCAGGTTTGGAAATTTTCAATTGAAATTGACCTGACCTTTTTTCACAAAATGTATAGGAATATCAGATTTTTATGTCTGTGTATAGCTCTTATTTGTCATTGTACATCAAGTACAAGTAGTAAAGTAGACAAAATCGTAATAATAACTCTGGTTAACACAGCTTAAGTCACTTTAACCTATTTAAGATAGAGTATTAGTATTGATAGATAAGTCGCTTGACATCTGACTTGAAAAGATAAAGTAAAAGTGAAGATAATTCGTTTAATTATTAAGTTTGACATCTGAATTGAAAAGATAAAGTAAAAGTGAAGATAATACGTTTAATTATTAAGTTTGACATCTGAATTGAAAAGATAAAGTAAAAGTGAAGATAATTCGTTTAATTATTAAGTTTTAAAACAGAACAAAACTAATTAAAATACATGTACTTACCTACTGTCTGAACCACTCAGTTTCTCTTCTGATCGTGAATGCCTTACGTAATTTCATTTACTTCTATTTATTCAAATTTGTTTCACTTTTAACTTTGACATTTGAACTCTTGAACGCTTGTATAAAGCACCGCTGTTTTAGAACAGGTTTTAGGAAGGTTGTATTGATGTATGAGATGCATAATAGTTGACATCTCATTTGAAATGTCAGTTAACATCGGTTTTATACAAACGTATTGTTCAGGAAAATAAACAATAAAGAAACCAATTCAAATCTTTGTCATGCCTAGGCATTTGTTAATTCCATACAATAGACACGATTTCTACCATTGCATTTACAGACGTAAAAAAATCATCAAATTTAATTTGTTTAAAATTAATGTTTTCATGAAACTATTTCAGTCAGGTCGTTTACGGAACAATAATGCTACGACTTTGTCTTTTGATGAATTAAACAAATCTTCAACAAGCAACCCTTGTTGACTGGTCTCATCCATATTTATATTGGATACCTAAACTTCACAAAACCCCATATAAACAAAGCAGGATCCAGCAAATGTTCTACCAAACCATTATTTTTAATTCTTACAAAGATATTGACAGCCGTTAAGGAGAAACTTCAGCAATACTGTATGGTTGCTTATTACAGAAGCGGTGTAAATCAAATGTGGATACTTGTGTGGATATGTATCGAAACATACGACTTCTCTACTCTTTACACATCGATTCCACATACAAAAAAACCTAGCATCATAGACAACTGGTTTTTTTTCACTAAATGTGGTACCCAAAAATTTATATACATTGTATCGAGTGATTGGTTATCATGATTCAATGTACTTATTTTGTCCAACACCACTCTGATTCTACATAGACAATATATTTGTCATGTTTGGAGACGTAGTCTTTCAAAATACTGTCGGCATTCCTATGGAAAACAAATTGTGCTCCTTTACTGGCTAACCTGTTCCTTTTTTATACGAAGCAGACTTCATTTCAATCAAAAGAAGAAAAAACTAGCGGTGTCCTGTAATTTCACATTTAGATATATCAACGTTTTGGCAATTAATAATGACAATTTTCATACATCTGTTAATGCGATACATCCCACCGAACTAGAAATTAAAACTACAACAGAATCAAGCACATACGGGAAATTGGCAACTATGCTATACGACAAACGCGACGATTTCGGCTTTCCCATCGCAAATGTTCTGCATTTAAGTAGTAATATCACACAATCACCCGTATATGGAGTTTGTATTTCACAAATGAGCCAGTGCGTGTTCAACATATGAACATTTACTCTACTCTATGATAACTAATCACTGACAAATTATTGACACATTGATATCGAAAACCGCGTTTAATATCAACGTTCCGCAAATTTTATGGTCGATATAATAGTTTTGTTTGCGATTTATTTGTTTCACTAAGTGAAATGTTGAGTTACCTGTTCGATAGCGGTTGTTGAGACGTCTGTACAAATTATGACGAGGGTTTGTTCCTCATGTATTTCATTTTGATTTGACAGGGGATGCTTACTCCTCCGTGGCACCTGATCCCATCTCTTGTGTTTGTCCATTTTTACCAGATTTTTACCTATATCCTTGACACCCTATAGATTTATACTTTAGTGTCTATGTTTTTTTCTTCATATTCTTCTAATTACAGCAATAAAGAAAAACTCTTCGAGGATATTGTTACTTTATTATTTACCAGGGGCATTAACTCTACTGACCTCTCGCGAAAAGCCCAGCACAACAACTTTTAGCAGACGTTTCTATTATGACATCACAATCGAATGAAGTCATAGATGCACATTGAGAAAAACATTTGGCGATATTCGGTTAAACCAAAAGTGACCTAATGATCAGTATAACAAATCATAAGCCTATATAAAAATAATTGGCGTTATATCTTTACGACAGAACACCAGTCTGTCCTTCTAGATTGACTCATGGTCACAGACGATTTGCCTCTGCCATTTGACACCGACCAGAGCGAATATCAAATGAATTTCAACAAGTTACTCGCAGTTCATCTGAATGATACGGTATCCAAGTTCAGACATATTGTTTTGTCTTAACAGTTGTCCGTCTTATTTGTTTGTTTGTTTATTGTTGTTTAACGTCCCACTGATATGGAGACGTCATCAAATGCTCTGCTCTGCACTTACAGCCATTGAGCAGTTAGGGTTCTTTAACGTGCCGACACCTACTATGACACGGAACCTTGAGTTTTACTGTCTCATCCGAAGGACAGGAAACCAACCTGCCGCCGGCTGGATTCGAACTCACGATCAAGAGTCGAGCGCGCTACCGACTGAGCCAGGTCTGTTCTTCTGTTTTATTAGTGTACAGATGCTGATTGCACAGAGAAACATTAAAACAACTTGCAGATGAAGATAAATAATGTTATTTGTTTACATATGGCCGAATGAAACCCATCCCTCAAGACGTCCACAAAGTATCACACGTAAAAAATGAAAATAAGCATTATTCATTCGTGCCAAACGCAATACTTTCGGATTTCCCATCGTAAATTTTCCACATGTAAGTAGTAATATATAAAAAATATCAGATTCCAAAGTATAAACTTTTCGGATGTCCAAGATATAGGTACAATTTGGTTAAAATTGGACAAATATCCAACAATCACCTGCATATGGCGTTTTTAGTTCATATATGATGCCAGACATGCTCAACATATCAACATTTTAAATACAGAGATAAACTATTCACTGACAAATTATTGACACAGGGATATCGAAAACCGCCTTTGATGTCAACGTTACACAGGGAAATTAAAAACTTGCAGATGAAAATATATAATGTTATTTGTTTACATATGGCCGAATTAAACCCGCCCTCAAGACCCGCATTCACATAGCATCACAAATAAACATTATTCATATACTTATTGAAAGGGGCATTAGCTGTGTTTTTTGCCAAATTTTGTTTCCATTTTTAATGCTACAATTGATATATAATAACAAACAGAGATACACACAGTCATACAAAATCTTAATTTCCTATAAATTTTGCGAAAATTACGTGAGACACCCAGTTTAGCACTTTTCACTTGCAAAAAATAACTTCACCTTTCTATTTGTATATGCATATAACACTTTACCTGACATCACAAAATATATAGGAATATAAGATTTTTTGCGCATGTGCGTAGCTCGTATTGGTCATCGTGCATCAAGCACGGGTAGTTAAAGTAGAACTAATCAACAATTATTTTTGGTAAACACAGCTAATCCCACTTACAGTTATAAACTGGAAGATCAGCTGTTTTATCAATTAGAAATTTGAAAGAAATCAAATAAATTAACATTCGTAAAGCACAAACATTTTCACTTTCAATCAAGTATTACAGCTTAATTGGTAGATGATTATTGTTTGATTTTGAAATATAAATTTCTATCTATCACCTGTCAAAATTACGTAATCGGCTTCTCTTAACACGTGTCGATCAAACATGCTAGTTCCTATTTTGATACGCCTCATAGTGTAGGTTAGTTAAATGCATACGGCTTTGGTGAATTCATTTAATTCATGTTGTAATGTTCGCATCCCTGCTTTTGATCTAGATTATTTGTTTAATTCCTGTTCATTTAGCCTGTTATTTTCACATTTTAGATTGTTTAATGTTTGTTAAGACTGATAGGAGGCCCAGCCTCTTCCTATACAGACATACAATTTACCTTCCTTTAATTGTGTAAATTAGGGAATGTATAATGGATCACACACATCGCATTCCGGATTTAAATATTTCAAGATAAAGTACTTATTTTGCCTTTTACCCACAAGACTCTGCTACAATTCATTCCACCTTTTCAATTCGTTGAACAATAAAGAAATATTTAACCTTTATATTCTACACACTAAATAATCGGTAGTTGCAAGAAATTCCGACTTCCGTTCTGAAATGATCGTGAATGTTATTGCTGAATGGTCGTAAAACTAATCGATAATCGTAAACTTTCCGACTTTTAATGAAACGATGCCTGGTCCCCTCCTGTGTGGGGTTCGCAGTTGCACTTCATTTTGATGCAGTATTTTTACCTAATTTGTCGTATTCAAATCAACTTTGAGTTTATATATCGCATTGACATATGTATGAAAATTGTCTTTATTAATTGACAAAACGTCTTTGATATATCTAAATGTCAAATTAAAGGACACCGCTAGTTTTTATTTCTTTTGAAACAGCAGTTTCTAAATGAAGTTTGTTTCGTATGAATAAAGGAACGGGTCAGCCAATAAAGGAGCACAATTGTTTTCATAGGAATGCCGATATTTTGTTGAAAGACTAGGTCTTTTTTCTTCCTAACAAATTACATTGTACCAATTCAACCCACTTGTGATATTACATATGGATATTTATTTTTTCTACGAGAATGAATTGGCGTTAATCTGGTTAGTCCAAAAATGACATCTTCTCAGATAAAAGTATAGCGTATAACCGATCGTCACATTACGTGTACCGCATACTAAAACATTTCAAAGTCACGCAGTCACAGAAATATATGTCAGTCTTAACTCTGTCTCTGGTCTACTGCCTTTGTTCAATGAAATGTTATCCAGACAAAGTATACAGGTCGGCCCGTTATTTCACTTCATAATTATGCTTATGTGAAATATATTATGCTCTGAATATATCTAGCATTTACATTAGTAAGCAGTGGCCTAGTCTTACTGGGCTAAAACAAATTGTCATCGCTTCTGCCAAATTCTGTCATCGGTAGGTCTACTCGGCTATATCTACTGTAATAGCCTAGTACGTCAGTAGTAGGTTAATCGCCAACCTTCTAAACAGTTGATGGAATTGTACCCTCAAATATTTAAATTCCATTGGATAAAAATCGACAATAGGAAAACATATACCTTAACTATTGAACAAATACCATCAACATTACAAACAATGTCCAAATCCAAAGATTCCCTGCGTCATTTACGTGAACGAAAGTTAACCCACTTTAATAACAAACCGCTGAACAACGTTCCCTTGTACACGTATGATATGACGTCACTTACCGAATTAAACCAGTACACTCAACTCTACTTGTATCTCTAGGATGCACTTTGTTTTATCTATCAAAGCTGGATTGCTAAAATATATCTTTATGTGTTCAAAAGCATTAGACAGGTTTTGAACTATTTTCTGTTGCGGAAGCCTAATATTTGGTCATTTTACCGTTTGACCCAAATATGTCGTTTTCCTGCTGCTATCGACTAACTATGCATAACTCCTTCAAAAGGTAAAATTACGGATGGATATTCAAATTCTGTTGCTATTTACAGTAGGCCTAATGTTTATAAACCATCAGTAGGTTTAGTTAGAACTGAACCGACAGGAAGATAAATACAACTTACAAGCTGTGTACAAATTAAAAAAACAATAAATAAATAAATAAATAAATAAAAAATACATATAGTTGACAAATTCCGTTACATGACCGTGCCGATGTGGTTACAATGGCGGATCTTTAAATAAATTCAATCCTTGCGATATAGCCGTAGACATTTTAGTAAAACTTTGTTTATAGAACACATTTTTAAGAGAATTGTATCAGCAATCTCAGAGCTTTTTATTTAAGCAATTTATAATAAATTTGACTCGGAATCACGAGATATATTACATTCAGGAATTTTATACATGGTCCGTGCATATCACCGATATACATATCACCGATATACATGTCACCGATATACATATCACCGATATACATATCACCGATATACGATATGCGACCGAAAAAAATAATTGTGCATTGATGTTTACAATATTAACTTGCATAAATATGATAATTAAAATGTTGAAAATAGTACGAAATAAACTAATAAGATTTGTTGTTGTAAGTTATACGATATGCGACCGAAAAAAATAATTGTGCATTGATGTTTACAATATTAACTTGCATAAATATGATAATGAAAATGTTGAAAATAGTACGAAATAAAATAATAAGATTTGTTGTTGTAAGTTATACGATATGCGACCGAAAAAAATAATTGTGCATTGATGTTTACAATATTAACTTGCATAAATATGATAATTAAAATGTTGAAAATAGTACGAAATAACTAAAAACTATGTCGCCAATTAAAGGAAAGGGCTTCGCGGTATTTTTGACCTCTTAAAATAAGATTTCCGAGGTTTTCATTTTCACTGTAAAATCGTCTCCGGTTATGACATGCCCGATAACGGTATCTTGATAATAGATTCAATATTACTTTTCTCGTTGATTTAGAGTTGTGGTTATCATTGTTATTTTCTTCACGTCTACGTTTAATTACGAAATGTCAGTTTCGTTTCATCACCTGTCAGAATAATGTAATCACTTTTTCTTCACATTTGTCGATCAAATACACAGTTAAACTACATGAACAAAGTTTTTGTGAATTATTTATTTTTACACATACCGGCACATCTGATTTATTTTTTTCTTTTATTTCAATATAAAACATCTCAGATGACAAAGTATAAATCTTTAGGATGTCCAGGACACAGATACAAATCTGACAAAAATTTACAAACACGGACCTCTGCAAACCAAGAGGTGGGATCAGGTGTCATGGAGAAGTAATAATCCCCTCTTTTTGAGGTTAGAAGTACGCAGGCTTCTAACCATAAAGACTCTAAATAATAATTATAATAATAGTAATAATAATAATAATAATAATAGTTATAATAATATAATAATAATAAGAAGAAGAATTTTCGTTTGTTTGTTTATTTATTAATGCACACGATTGTTTCTTTGTTGATTTTTGTTTAACGTTTCACTCAAAAAACTTTCACTCATATGGAGAAATCACCATATGCCGGTGAAGGGCTTCAAATTTTGGCCTACGCTCGGTACTTACGGTCATTGAGCAGCGAGGGTTATTTAACGTGCAGACACCTACTGTGACAAGGGACATCGGTTTTACTGTCTCATCCGAAGGATAGGAAACGAACCTGCCGCCGTCTGGACTCGAACTCACGACCATACGATCAAGAGCCAAGAGGGCCAGGCTGGCTCAATAATAATAATAATAATAATAATAATAATAAAATGAATAAATGGTATTGAGAGACAAAATATCGATCACACGATACAGATGAATGTATAATTCCTGTCAGAAATGATATATCTGGCCTCGATAAAGACGATTGATGTCCGTGAGTAAAATCTCTAATGTTATATATTTTTAAGTGAGATAATTCACTCAATGCTTTCGGTCCTCGAGTGGGTATATACTTTCTCTGTACTATTCAACACCATTTTTCACTGTCGGGGTGCTTGATTCGTCAGGCATCGCTCTAGTTCTGCGTGTGGGTGCACTGGAGTTGATATAAAAAACATGCTGGGATTTCTAATAAACTATATATTTCTAATGGTCGGAGACGTGGTCTTTCAACAAACTGTCGGCATTCCTATGGGAACCAATTATGCCCCTTTATTGGCCGACCTGTTCCTTTATTCATACGAAGCGGACTTCATTCAGAACTGCTGAGTTGGGGGAGGAAAAAGTTGGCGGTGTCCTTAGGTTTGGCATTTGGATGTATCGACGACGTTTTGTCAATTGATGGTGACAGTTTTCATACATGTGTCGATGCGATGTGTCCCAGCGGTTTGGGGGTAGGGATACAGCAGAGTCAGACACACGCTTCATACTTAGACATTTTGCTTGATGTAGGCGCAGGCGGGAGGTTGGCGACTGAGCTGTACGACAGACGCGGCGGTTTCGGCTTTCCCATCGTGAATTTTCCACATTTAAGTATTAATGTTACCACGCGATTGTCTGTTCATATTCTAATATGTAAGATAACTTTCTGAAGTTCGTTAATCCAGCAGCCTTGCAACTAAGCTATACGACAAACGCGATAATTTCGGCTTTCCAATCGTGAATTTTCCACATTTAAGTTGTTATATCCCTCAGTCACCCGCATATGGAGTTGATATTTAACAAATGATCCGATATGTCAGGGCGTGTACAACATATGAAGATTTCATATACAGAGGTAAACTACTCACTGACAAATTATTGACACAGGGATATCGAAAACCGCGTTTAATGTCAACGTTCCGCAAATTTTACGGTCGGTATAATAGTCTTGTTTGCGACTACTCTGTTTCACTAAGTGAAATGTTCAGTTGCCTTTTCGTTGGCGGTTGTTGAGACGTCTGTACCAATTGTGACGAGGATACACTCCTCACGTGTTTCATTGGACTTGACTGTGGACTCACGGCGGGTGTGACCGGTCGACAGGGGATGCTTACTCCTCCATGGCACCTGATCCCACCTCTTGGTTTCCAGAGGTCCGTGTTTGTCCATTTTTACCGGATTTGTATCTATGTCCTGGACATCCTATTGATTTATACTCTTACAAATAAACTTTATTCAAATATATGCCTTTTTTACTTATTGTGGTATAATCATTTCTCTCACGTATTTATCTTTGTATGCATGCATGTATGTGCATATAGATGCATGCATGGTTCACAATTATCTATTTTAATGTATTACTGTATTGATTAAAGACATTTATATTTGATGCATTGACAGAAATGACAGCTTTTACAAATTTATGTGAACATGCCTTGTTTACTTATTTCGATACAAACATTTCCGTCAAGCATTTATGTTTGTCAATGCGATATATCCCAGCGAACTAGAAATTAAAGATACAACAGAATCAAGCACACACGCTTCATACTTAGACATTTTGCTTAATATAGACAAACACAGACGGGAAATTAGCAACTAAGCTATACGACAAACGCGACGATTTCGACTTTCCAATCGTAAATTTTCCACATTTAAGTAGTAATATCCCCCAGTCACCCGCATATGGAGTTTATATTTCACAAATGATCCGATACGCCAGGGCGTGCACAACATATGAAGATTTCATATACAGAGGTAAACTTAAATTGTAAGAAAACCAAGCAGAAGTAGTGATGCATCGATGGAATGCAAAATTATCAATGGTCGTTACTGCAGTATGCAGTTTCTCGATACGACATTTTTTGTTAAGGCCGTATGAAATCATACTTTTCTTTACTGTGAAATCTACCAAATTTTGCCAAGATCTCTTCCCTAAATTAAATGTTTTTTTAAATTGAGCAGATGAAAGAGGCAAGTGATAATCGTTTCGGCTGTTCCCTAACTCATTTTCACGTCAATGCCACATTTTGCCAAAATAAATTACTTTGTGGAACCAGACACTTTGGGATCGTTCCATTAAACGGTTCAAATCGGTTCAACCAATCGAATCACAAATGTAATGCTCGATTAACCCAGATCTAAGTGGTTCGACGTCAGTACGTGAACTTGTTAGATCCAGTATGGCTGCCGACTGTAAGAACGCGGACATTTCGAAGCACGTAAAAGCTGTTTTGACGATAAATATTATACTTTTTGTATGACGATGGGTTTTTATCTGTTTCGATATGAAAATAATATGCTTATTTTCATAAAAAGGCAAGTTGTATTAGATAATTATCTTATTTTCAGGCATAATTCAACTGTAAAACTTCGACGACTGGGTTTAGCTTTTAGGCTTAGTTCAGGCCGGGTGGCCACAGGACGAAACGGTAGCCAGAACCACATATGCAAAAGAGTTGTGTGACACAATATCTTTATATTTACATTTTAAGTATCTCTTGTGCACTTTTCTTTGATTTCCCGAGGGTGCCCTTAGATACTGAAATGATTTTCCTTTAAATCATCAATGCCACTTGTTTGATTAGCTGATATTTTAAATTTCTATAGCGGAAGGAGATGAATCGTCTGTTAGCCTACACATTAAACGATGACAACGTCATAAGTTGAAGACGCTTACCATTCTGTAGCCACAGAAAGATGGACGTAAAAATGTTGTTAAGTTCGAGGGTCGGTCATTCTAAGGACCGACTCTTTGACAAAATATTATGTAGCTAGTTAGTATACATACTAAGATAATTTTACGCTTTGAATTAGATAAGCCTAATTAGGGATATTAGGACTAGAGCGATGTCATTTTGGCAGAGCACGTTAAAGATCCCTCATTGGATAAAATGAAGTCCCTAGAATTGGTCAAAATTTCCGTAGCTTGTATAAGCTTGATGCCACCACAAGATTCTGTAGCTTGTATAAGCTTGATGCCACCACATGATAAATGAAGTAATGTTGAAAGTGCCCTTGATCTAAAATACCAATTAAACAAATAAAATATATAATATACAATAAAGCGTTGCACCTGTTTTAATTTGTGATAAGTTATATAAAGTCTGGGAAATGAAAATATACAAAGTTGTTCAGAAGTGTGAGATAACATTTTATCAGTCTATACACTATAACATGTATAAATTTCTTACTCTAAAATCAAAATTCTATGAGGGTTCATAAAACAGCAAATATTTACATAAAGCGTACATGATACAACTGCAAGTACCTGATTTCCAAACTATGATCTTACCTGTCTTGCCCGTTTATAAAAATGACAGGTAATAATTCAGTGTGACCGGTCGACAGGGGATGCTTACTCCTCCATGGCACCTGATCCCACCTCTTGAGTAGTTATAGGCAGCTCTCCGACGCGCCATTTGAATTTTGCCGCCAGGGGGCGCTTTTTAACGGTTTTTGATGACGTCATCAGAATGCTGGCTTCTGATTGGTCAATTCAAATGGCTTTCGCCGGAGAGCCGCACTGTGACGCTCGTACAACCGGAAGTGCGTCATACCGGAAGTGAGGTCATTACGGAAGTGCGTCGTACCGATTAGTGAGTCATGTTGTCATGGCAATAAGGAGAAAGAGCAATCGTTGAGCTTGGAGGCGTGTCTATGAGCGGAAGTGGAAGGTTGTTGGGGGCGGACATCTTGGCTAAGGAGCCAATGAGAGCCTTCGTTACACAGGTTGGGGTTCACGAGAGGTCACGTGAGTTTGCGAGAAGTCAACGGGAAGAGAGAGAAGTTGGGTTTTTCAGTTTTGAGCTGAGAGTGAATCTATTTTTAGAACCGAAACTTTGGGTTTTTCTCAGTTTTGAGACTGAGAGTGAATCTATTTTTAGAACCGAAACTTTGGGTTTTTCCAGGTTTGTGAAACTCGTAGTTGGTGGCGCCTCCGTCGGTGAAACTAGTAGTTGGTGGCGCCACCGTCGTTGAGAGTTTGTGTATCATGCGCATGTGCGAGAAACGGTAGGCCGAGCCGTCACTGTTAGTCGTCAAGAGTCCTGTTTCAAGTGCGTAAGCGCGAGAAGCGGTAGGCCGATCTCGACTAAGCTTGTACTAAGACTTGTAGAGTCTGTACAAAGGGAGATTACTCTGTATAGACTCTATTGTGGAACAAAGGGAGATTACTCTGTATAGACTCTATAGGTTATACATCACTCTGTATAGCCTGTAATAGGATGAAACAAAAGGGAGATTACTCTGTATACACTATAGAGATAGGGCAAAGGGAGATCACTCTGTATAGACTGTATAGATGAAACAAAAGGGCGATTACTCTGTATAGACTATAGGTGTGGAAAAAAGGGTTGGTGTGATGACTCTATATGGGGCGTAGGCATTAAAACCAGAGGGGTGGGTGGGTAGCGCAACAGGAAGGTTAGGAAGGGTAGCCATCTTGGGTATGGAATCATGGATATCATTGGTTTTTCAGGGGCTGACTAATCTCACGGAGAGTCGTGAGAACTATAGAACATGAAAGTGTGTAAGTCTACTCAAAGTTTGTCAAAATGATCAAGTGTGTGTGCGTGTTGTTCTCAAAATGTTTTGTCAAAGTGATCAAGTGTGTACCGTTACTCATGTTTTCCAAGTTTGTCAAAGTGATCAAGTGTGTGTGTGTGTGTGTGTGTGTGTGTGTGTGTGTGTGTGTGTGTGTCGTTCTCAAAGTTTGCAACGTGTGTACCGTTCTCAAAAGTTTGTAACGTTTTCGTGCAACGTTCTAAGTTATGAAGTCTCAAAGTGACAAAGTGACACAAGTAGTAAAGTGTAAAGTATGAGTTGTTTTCACTTACGTCGTTTCAACAAGTATCAAAGTTCTGATAGTGAAATAGTATCTGTATTATTTTATATTATTTCTTGTACTACTGTATATCTAATAAAAAAATTACTCACTCACCCAGAGAGAGTTTTTCTGTACGATGTTGACTCTTCGAGCTTCGGCTGCCAAATGAGCTCTCAGCTCACAGGTCTAATCTGAACCTATACTCTAGTCATGTGACTTTTTTTGAGATAATTCTATTTTTAGTGCATGGAAATATAAAAAACCCCTATACGATAGCAGTGGATTTTTCTTATGATGTTAACACCTCGAGGTTCAGATCTCTAATGAGTTTTCACAGGCTGAACTGAACCTCTCTCTAGTCACATGACTTACTATATTTAGATTTTTTATCTTATGAAGTGAATACAACAAAAAACACAACAATTAAACAAACACAAATAAAAATTTAATGTTGAAATATACGCGATTAAATAGTGTGTAGTCACTAACGAACGAATTAACACAAACACAAACCCTGCATTCCTTTAGTGAGGTTTCTTTTCGAATATAGTTGGGTGGCCCTTTAATAAGGGCCCGTTGGTTTTCGGGTTAAAAAACCTGTGCTTTACAAGCACCGACAAAACACAATCTTCAGCCTTAGGGACTCAGCTCAGCTACTACGTAGTGACGTCCACCATCTTAATAATCCAGTCTTTCTGTTGATCATAGAATCCAACTACTGGGAACGCAAATCTTTAGTTTCTTTAAGGGTGTACCAGGGTTTCCAGCCTCCAGGAAAGTACTACGTTCATCACATTTGTTAAATTTTGTGTTGTACCTTCTGAAACGAATTGCGGGCGGTGAAAACAGACGCGCACAGCGTTTTATATGACCAGTACAGCGCACGCGACGTTCTCCGTCTCATCAACTTTGACCTCTCTGATGATTGGCTATAGAGAGCTGAGGAATCTATTACGTTTTTTTAGAACCGAAAGTTTAGGTATTTAGGGTATTCCCCTAATGGCATGATTCAGTAAATAGACGTAGTTTGAACCTCTTATGTTTTTAATTATAGTTGATCTTGAAATTTACTGTCTGTACATGTTTCATAAGGTAAAAACTAGACCTATGTATAAAAAAATCAAACACTCACCCATGCTGGCAGTGGTTTTCTATTAATTTCTAATGATGTTGACACCTCGAGCTTCTGATACTCAAATGAGTACTCAGAGGCCTAATTGAGACTATTCTAGTTTTTTGTTCTAGTCATAAGACTTACTTTTGACTTCTGAATTGCTTTTTTATATTTAATGCAGCACAATTATCTAGACCCCTATCTAATAAAAAATAAAACACTCATTTCATTACTGCCTACATAGTAGTGGTTTTTTTTATCATTATGATGTTAACACCTCGAGGTTCAGATCTCAAATTAGTTTTCACGGACTTAACTGGACTCTCTCTATAGTCACAGTGACTTACTATACTTTATAGACTTTAATCAAGTGAATACTTCAGTCATTACAAAAGCACAGATGAAATAAAACGGTCAACGTTGAACGAATATACACTGATACAGTAGCGAGTAGCATCCTAACGATTGTCATTCTATTTTTTTAACCTTATTAGTAAACACACCCGAGTCGTTCGATGTCGAATGACAGTTTATTAAGTACGCTAATCTGTGTATTGGTGCATTGAAAATGCATCAACGAGTACGCGTTTTTATCTTTACAGATCAAATTCTTACGTGACTGACATTACAAAATGGCGAGACCTACCATCCTGCAAGACAAGTACAGTCAGGTGACGTCACACTAGTGCCATCAGCTGACCATGTCTAAGCGGATTTCAACTCTAAATCGTTTCTGGCTTATGATACTAACTGAAGTTCGCACCACTAAGTAGTGTTTAGTCGCTACAATATGTTAAACTTGCTGCTACAGAATAACACAACATACATAAACATGCATACTTTTAGCTAAGGTTTCTTTTCTAATTAAGATGGGTGACCCTTAAAAGGGACCGTTGATTGCTCCGAAAAGCTGAATACGGGAGACTCTAGTATTTTTGTCGACATAGTCGTACGTATTGTACAGGTGTTAAAAAGTGGAGGCTAAGGTCTAGTTGGTCCCTGGTGTTTGTGTAGTAGGCGCGAGATGGTCTAGTTAGTAATGATGGGGGTCCTACAAGAATTATTGACCTGTGTCGCCTTACTACAATACGTGTTCTCCATGTAAGAATGATTCTCGTGTTTCTCTCTTCGGGTTGGTTGCATATCAATGTCGGATGAGTTTTATCCATGATGAACTAATACGAGACTTAGACGAGTACTAGTTTATATAGAGTTTTTTATGACTTACGCTGTTTACTCTGCGTTTTCTTGTTGTGATTGTGAGCTCCAGATACCAAAACAAGTCACATAATCCCCTGAATGGCAACTTTCTATTTACACTCTCCTTATCTTTTTTTTTTCTCTCTTCATTTCCCCATTTCTCTTTTCTCTCTCTCTCTCTCTCTCTCTCTCTCCTCTCTTTCTCTCTCTCTCTCTCTCTCTCTCTCTCTCTCTCTCTCTCTCTCTCTCTCTCTCTCTCTCTCGTTTCCCACATTTCTTCTCTCTCTCTCTCTCTCTCTCGCGTTTCCCACATTTCTTCTCTTTCACTCCTGTTCTGATTCTTTATATTATTTGTCTTTGATTTTACACATAAACAAGAAGAAGAAATAAAGAATGGGTATATATATATATATATATATATATATATATATATATATATATATATATATATATTCATATTATATATATATATATATATATTATATATATATAATGGTAAGAAATGTGGGAAATCAGATCAACATCGACGAATGGCCCAGTTGTTGAAAATGGAAACAAGAAAAGAAAAGAGACAAAGTCGGGTGGACCTAAGACTGATTATAGTAACAGCAGTTCTGTAGTTCTCCTTATCAGCATCCTATTAAAAAAGACGTATTCCCTTTATAAATCTCTGTATGCCCTTACTTATTCTCTTTGTATGCCTTACTTTAATATCTTTGTATATTCTGCCAGTCTCATAAAGTTTGCGTTATATACACACTTTTGTTTTATACCTTCTAATAAGTCGTATAATTTTTTTATCCTCTTTGTCACCGTATCTGTGTAGATACATACTAGATACTGTATGTTTACACCTTAATAACCAACTTACAATACACAAACACAAGGTCAGTTTCATCAAGTCTAATACCCCACTAAAGAGAGCTTTTGAAATAGTCTGTAGAGAACAAGTGTTGCCCTACTGTTACTTTGTATAATTACATAAGAATGAAGTAAAACACGTATAACTTTGCACTCATAACTCTGAAATAGTCTAAGAGAAACATAAAAAACAGTACTACGTTTTACTTTACTGATACGTATGAGATTACCTATATGGCATTAGACGCACTCCCTTTGTACCCTTACTTTCTGCATCCTTACTTATTCTCTTTGTATGCCTTACTTATACTCTCTGTATTCCCGCCCTTCTCATAGAGTTGAGTTATACACTTCTGTTTTATACCTTCTTATAAGTCGTATAATTTTATTCCTCTGTGTCACTGTTATCTGTGTAGATACATAGTAGATTAACTCTATATATACCCTTAATAACCAACATGCAATACACAAAGCACAAGGTCATTTTTCTCCTCAAGTCTAATATCCCACTAAAGAGAACGTTTGATTATAGTCTGCATTGAATGATGTTTAGCAGGGATCTCATTAACGGTATCCTAGACTACTGTCACACTGAAAGGAATTGACTTCTATAACCTATCGAAACCTATTGAACTTTGAAACTTTGTAAGCTAGAACATTGAACATTTCCATACTTCACAAACTTTGTCACTTTGTCTCATGTGCCCTCTTTGTCATTTGTGTCACTTGTGTCACTTGTGTCACTTTGAGACTTCATAACTTAGAACGTTGCACACGTTGCAATCTTTGAGAACGACACAAACACTTGATCACTTTTGCAAACTCTATAGATGTGAGTCTTAGTACCTATACAGGCTATACAGAGTAAATCTCAATTTTGTCCTACTCATACAGGCTATACAAGGCTTTGTTCGCTTATGGAGTACTATACAAGAGTGATCTCCCTTTGTACATACTCGTAACCTATATGAGTCTTAGTACCTATACAGGCTATACAGAGTAGATATCCCATGATTCCATAGCCAAGATGGCTACCCTTCCTTACTTCTTGTTTCACTACCCACCCTCCCTTTCTGGTTTAGTGCATTACAACCCATATAGAAACATTCCCCTAGGGCAAAAGGGGTATTGCTCTGTATAACCTGCCCCCCCCCATAATCCAGTACCAAGACCTACATCTATAGAGTCTATAACAGAGTGATCTCCCCTTTGTACATACTCGTAACCTCCATGATATCTTAGTACCAATACAGGCTATTACAGAGTAATCCTCAATTTTGTCCTACTCATCAGGCTATACAGGCTTTGTTCCGACCTATAGAGTCTATACAAAGTGATCCTTCCTTCGTACATACGCTTAACTCTATGAGTCTAATTATGATACATTGAGAACATGAAAGTGTGTAACGTTCTCAATAAGTTTGCAAAAAGTGATCAAGTGTTTTGTGTCGTTTCTCAACCGATATGCAACGTGTGCAACGTTCTAAGTTATGAAGTCTCAAAGTGACACCAAGTGACACAAGTGAACACAAAATGACAATAAAGGGGCACATGAGACACAAGTGACAAAGTTGTGAAGTATGGAAATGTTCAATGTTCTAGCTTACAAAGTTTCAAAGTTCAATAGGTTCGATAGGTTATAGAAGTCATTCCTTTCAGTGTGACAGTAGTCTAGGATACCTTTTATGAGATCCCTGCTAAACATCATTCAATGCAGACCTATATCAAAATCGTTCTCTTTAGTGGGTTATTAGACTTGAGGAAAAATGACCTTGTGCTTGTGTATTGCATGTTGGGTTTATTAAAAGGTGTATATATAGAGTATCTACTATGTATCTACACAGATACAGTGACACAGAGGAATAAAATTTTATACGACTATAAGAAGGTATAAAACAGAAGTGTATAACTCAAACTCTATGAGAAAGACAGGCGGGATCCAGAGAGTATAAGTAAGGCATACAAAGAGAATAAGTAAGGATGCAGAAAGTAAGGGTACAAAGGTGAGTGCGTCTCAATGCCAATATAGGTAATCTCCATACGTATCAGTAAAGTAAAACGTACTGTTTTTTATGTTTCTATAGACTATTTCAGAGTTATGAGTGCAAAGTTATACGTGTTTTACTTCATTCTTATGTATTATACAAAGTAACAGTAGGGCAACACTTATTCTCTACAGAATTATTTCAAAAGCTCTCTTTAGTGGGGTATTAGACTTGATGAAACTGACCTTGTGTTTGTGTATTGTAAGTTGGTTATTAAGGTGTAAACATACACAGTATCTAGTATGTATCTACACAGATACGGGTGACAAAAGAGGATAAAAAATTATACGGACTTATTAGAAGGTATAAAACAAAATGTGTATAACGCAACTTTATGAGACTGGCAGAATATACAAAGATATTAAGTAAGGCATACAAAGAAGAATAAGTATAGGCATACAGAGATTATAAAGGGAATACTACGTTCTTTTTAATAGGATGCTGGATAAGGAGACTACCAGAACTGCTGTTACTATAATCAGTGTCTTAGGTCCACCGACTTTGTCTCTTTCTTGTTACCATTTTCAACAACTGGGCCATTTGTCGATGTTGATCTGATTTCCCACATTTCTTACCATTATATATTATATATATATATATATATAAATATATATATATATATATATATATATATATTTATATATATACTATACCCATTCTTTAATTTCTTCTTCTTGTTTATGGTGTAAAATCAAAGACAAATAATATAAAGAATCAGAAAACAGGAGTGAAAGAGAAGAAATGTGGGGGAACGCGAGAGAGAGAGAGAGAGTGAGAGAAGAGAGAGAGGTCGAGAGAGAGGAGAGAGAGAGAGAGATTTGAGATGAGCTGAGGAGAGAGAAGAAATGTGGGAAAACGAGAGAGAGAGAGAGAAAGAGAAATGGGGAAAATGCAGAGAGAAAAAAAAAAGATAAGAGAGTGTAGAAAGATGCCATTCAGGGATTATGTGACTTGTTTGGTATCATGGAGCCTCACATCACAAGAAAACGCAGAGTATACAGCGTAAGTCATAAACTCTATATTTTAAAACATAGTACTGGTCTAAGTCTCGGTATTAGTTCATCATGGATAAATAACTCATCCGACATTGATATGCAACCGAAGAGAGGAAACACGAGAATCATTCTTACATGGAGAACACGTATTGTAGTAAGGCGACACAGCGTCAATAGATTCTTGTAGGACCACCCATCATTATACTTACTAGACCATCTTCGCGCTACTACACAAACACCCAGGGACCAACTAGACCTTAGCCTCCACTTTTAACACCTGTACAATACGTACGACTATTCGACAAAATACTAGGTCTCCCTTATTCAGCTTTTCGGAGCAATCAACGGTCCCTTTAAGGGTCACCCATCTTATTAGAAAAGAAAACCTTAGCTAAAAAGTATGCATGTTTTATGTATGTTGTGTTATTCTGTAGCAGCAAGTTTAACTGTATTGTAGCGACTAAACACTACTTAGGGTGCGAACTTCATTTAGATCAATAGCCAGAAACGATTTAGAGTTGAAATCCGCTTAGACATGGTCCAGCTGATGGCTAGTGTGACGTCACCTGACTGTACTTGTTTGCAGGATGGTAGGTCTCGCCATTTTGTAATGTCAGTCACGGTAAGATTTTGATCTTTGTAAAGATAAAAAACGCGTACTCTTGATGCATTTTCAAATGCACCAATACACGAATAGCGTACTTAATAAACTGTCATTCGACATCGAACGACTCGGGTGTGTTTACTTAGGTAAAATAGAATGACAATCGTTTAGGATGCTACTCGCTACTGTTATCAGTGTATATTCGTTCAACGTTGAACGTTTTTATTACATCTGTGCTTTTGTAATGACTGAAGTATTCACTTGATTAAATAGTCTAAGTATAGTAAGTCATGTGACATAGAGAGAGGTCCAGTTAAGTCCGTGTGAAAACTAATTTGAGATCTGAACCTCGAGGTTGTTAAACTTCATAATGATAAGAAAAACCACTACTAGTAGGCAGTATGAATGAGTGTTTTATTTTTTATTAGATAGGGTCTAGATAATTGTGCTTTGCATTAAAATATAAAATATTTCAGAAGTAAAAAGTAAGTCATATGACTAGAACAAAAAACTAGAATAGTCTCAATTAGGCCTCTGAGTACTCATTTGAGATCAGAAGCTCGAGGTGTCAACATCATTAGAAATTAATAGAAAACCACTGCCAGCATGGAGTGAGGTGTTTGAATTTTTTTTATTACATAGGTCTAGTTTTTTAGCCTTATGAAACATGTACAGACAGTAAATTTCAAGATCTAATTAAAAACATAAGAGTTTCAACAACGTCTATTTAGCTGAATCATTGCCCATTAGGGGAATACCCTAAATACCTAAACTTTTCGGTTCTAAAAATAGATTCACTCAGCTCTCTATAGCCAATCATCAGAGAGGTCAAAGTTGATGAGACGGAGAACCGTCGCGTGCGCTGTACTGGTCATTATAAAACGCTGTTGCGCGTCTGTTTTCACCGCCCGCAATTCGTTTCAGAAGGACACAAAATTTAACAAATGTGATGAACGTTAGTACTTTCCTGGGAGGCTGAAAACCCTGGTACACCCTAAAGAAACTAAAGATTGCGTCCCAGGGAGTGTGAGTTCCTATGATCAACAGAAGACTGGATTATTAAGATGGTACGTCACTACGTGTAGCTGAGCTGAGGCCTAAGGCTGAAGATTGTGTTTTGTCGGTGCTTGTAAAGCACAGGGTTTTTAACCCTGAAAACCAACGGCCCTTTTAAGGGCCACCCAACTTATTCGAAAAAGAAACCTTCACTAAAGGTATGCCAGGGTTTGTGTTTGTGTTAATTCGTAGTGACTACACACTATTTAATCGCCGTATATTTCAACATTAAATTTTTATTTGTGTTTGTTTAATTGTTGTGTTTTTGTTGTATTCACTTCATAAGATTAAAATCTAAATATAGTAAGTCATGTGACTAGAGAGAGGAGTTCAGTTCAGCCTTGTTCAGCCTTGTGAAAACACTCATCTTGAGATCTGAACCTCGAGGTGTTTACATCATAAGAAAAATCCACTGCTATCGGTATATAGGGGTTTTTTTTTTTTTATTTTCCATGCACTATAAAAAATAGAATTATCTCAAAAAAAGTCACATGACTAGAGTATAGGTTCAGTTAGACCGCTGAGAGCCTCAATTTGGCAGCCGAAGCTCGAAGAGTCAACATCGTCAGAAAAAAAACTCTCTCTGGGTCGAGTGTTAATTTTTTATTATATTATACAGTAGTACAAGACAATAATATAAAATAATACAGATACTATTTTCACTATCTGAACTTTGATACTTGTTGATGAAACGACGTAAGTGAACAACTTCATACTTTACACTTTACTACTTGTGTCACTCACTTTGTCACTTTGAGACCTTCATAACTTAGAACGTTGCACACGTTACAAACTTTGAGAACGGTACACACGTTGCAAACTTTGAGAACGACACACACAACACACACACACAACACACACACCACACAACACTTGATCACTTTGACAAACTTGGAAAACATGAGAACGGTACACACTTGATCACTTTGACAAAATCTTTGAGAACAAAACACGCACACACATCTGATCATTTTGACAAACTTTGAGTACGTTACACACTTTCAATGTTCTATTAGTTCTCACTCCTGCCGTGAGATTAGTCAGCCCCTGAAAAAAAAACGTAGATCATCCCATGATTCCATACCCAAGATGGCTACCCTTCCTAACCTTCCTGTTGCGCTACCACACCCACCCTCTGGTTTAATGCCTACGCCCATATAGAGTCATCACCCTTTTGTTCCACACCTATATGTCTATACAGAGTAATCGCCCTTTGTTTCATCTATACAGTCTATACAGAGTGATCTCCCTTTGCCCCATCTCTATAGTGTATACAGACGTATCTCTCCTTTGTTTCACCTATACAGGCTATACAGAGTGATGTATAACCTATAGAGTCTATACAGAGTAATCTCCCTTTGATCCACATAATAGAGTCTATACAGAGTAATCTCCCTTTGTACAGACTCTACAAGTCTTAGTACAAGCTTGAGTCGAGATCGGCCTACCGCATTCTCAGCGCTTACGCACTTGAAACAGGACTCTTGACGACTAACAGTGACGGGCTCGGGCCTACGTTTTCTCGCACATGCGCATGATACACAACTCTCAACGACGGTGGCGCACACCAACTACTAGTTTCACCGACGGTGGCGCCACCAACTACGAGTTTCACAAACCTGGAAAAACCCAAAGTTTCGGTTCTAAAAATAGATTCACTCCTCAGCTCAAAAACTGGAAAAACCCAAGTTTTTCGGTTCTAAAAATAGATTCACTCTCAGCTCAAAACTGGAAAAACCCAACTTCTTCTCTCTTCCCGTTGACTTCTCGCAAAACTCACGTGACCTCTCGTGAACTCTCGTGACCCCAACCTCTTGTAACGAAGGCTCACTCATTGGCTCCTTAGCCAAGATGGCCGCCCCCTACAATCCTTCCACTTCCGCTCATAGACACGCCTCCAAGCTCAACCGATTGGCTCTTTCTCCTTATTGCCATGACATGACCTCACTTCCGGTACGACGCACTTCCGGTATGACCTCAATTCCGGTATGACGCACTTCCGGTTGTGACGGTCACACAGGCGGCTCTCTCGGCGCGCATTTGAATTGACCAATCAGAAGCCAGCATTCTGATGACGTCATCAAAAACCGTTAAAAAGCGCCCCCTGGCGGCAAAATTCAAATGGCGCGTCGGAGAGCTGCCTATAACTACTCTCTTGGTTTCCAGAGGTCCGTGTTTGTCCATTTTTACCGGATTTGTATCTATGTCCTGGACATTCTATTGATTTATACTTTGGTATCTGAAATTTTTATATCATTGAAATAAAGATAAATTGATATTTATATATTATATTTTATTCTGCAAAAATTGGAGAATTGCCACAAATTAACAGAATAAGGACATATTATTAGAAAAAAAAGATCAGGAGAAAGGTATCTGTATGAACTATATTACAGTACAGAACATTGTGTGTTAAATCACACACAAATCAACAAATGTTTTACTATTATTAGGAAAATATCCCACCACTGCTTGATAAATCACTGTAAATATGAAATACGTGTACATTTACAGGGTTTTTCCCAAGGTTTAATTTTAGTCTCTTAAGCCCACAAGATAAAGACCGGTGAGTCCCAAATTTGTGAATTCCCTTGAGTAAGATGTCTTGGCATTTTACAGCAATATAACTGTAGCCTTCCTTAAATAAACAAGTTTAAAATTGCTATACAATTTATTATATAGTCTGAAGTAATCCACCATCATTCAAACATGAAATTGATGAACTCATAAACAATTCAGTTTGTACAGAATTAAAGTGCACCCTAAAAACTCGGTTTTATTCATCTTGTGGGTCCCAAATATAATCTATGTACCTGAGAGGCAGAAATCATGCATAAGGGAAAACCCTGCATGTATTAATACATAAAACATGTATTTATTCCCTAGTATAAAATCAAGCTAATTATATATATATATATATATATATATATATATATATATATATATATATATATATATATATATATATATATATATATATATATATATAGTTCATAATCTATTCAATTTGTTAAACATACAATCACCATTTTAATGTTTTTGTTTGTGTATGTTGTGTCCATATATTTTGTAATAACTATACTACAGTACTTACAGTATCTGAATATAATAAAACATTAATTTCCCTATTTCTGCATAGTAAAATGATGTACTTGCAGAGCTGCATGTGGAATAGAAAGCACATCAGGAACATGTGGTTTCAACACTGACATGGACGATGCCGAAGATAATGGTATTTAATTAATTTCAAATCATTATAGCTATTTGTCTATCTGTTAGCACCTTTTATTTCTAGAAAAATCACAGAGGAATTAAGTGAAATAGTAGAGCAAAATATGCCAAAATCAGAATGAATTGAACATTGAAATTAAAGGAGCATTATGTAAGTTAGGAATATTTTTTTTCGGAAAGTGTGTAATAAGCATGAAACGATTGTTTACATAAAAATCATCCAACAATACAATTTACCGTCGAAAACATACGTCAGATGCACAAAAAAATTATCAATATGTATTGTGTTTACATAGAAACTGAAACAAGAAATGGCGTCTGATTACTTTTCGATCATCTCTGTAGATGTCCATGAGGTTTGCTGGTTGAGTGAATTTACAAGGAAAACTCGCACCCAATACGAATCGTACCAAGATAAAAAAAATATACCGACTGGGTGACAAATCTTACCCAACAATCAATAGAAGACTTCTTTTGAACTACCATATTTTGATATAACATACGAAATTCGTATGTCAAGATATCATCATTCATGTTTAAAACAATGACGTCATACTATGATGGCATGCCATTACAAACGTGTGGACGATGTGTATGCAGCAGTTATATACAAATCAAAATGTCCTTGAATCATATTAAGTTATTTTTACTGAAGTAATATTTCGCTGGGATTGTTCTATTTAAATTCTAAATTTCTCAAAACCTAAGATTGTCATTGATCCTTTTAATTGTGTACTCTGGCAATACATTTAGGTTTATTATTTCGCCCTGTTTGATACCTCTATTTTCTTTCTGAAATATACATTTGTAATCTAATACGAAAGGTTCGGGTTATGCAGGAGTTATCTGCCGTAAAAGCAAGTTTAGAGGCGAAAAAGTACTGCGTCATTCACAACAGTGGGTACAAATTTGTCTTCGCGTGTACATAATAACATCATGCCGTATTTTAGCTGTTGGGTGCCAGGATGTACTGCTTTCAAGCACAAAAACCTCACCAGTAGGAGAAGTACCCTCGGATGAAGGATGTTATATTCATTCCACTCTCAGATAGACACAAATACAAACGGTAATATTTAAAATGGTTACGACTCGTCAGAATAGAAGCGAATTGGAAAACGAGTAAATATACTCGTATATGTTCCCTGCATTTTGTTAAAGGGGAAACTTTACAATCGCTTTTTCCATATAACAACTTCAAGGCTTGTTCAGAAAGGTAATTATCATATAACTTTTTAATATCTTATCACTTTATATCAGTCACTGTAAAAATAACAAAAAGACCTCAAATTACTGCATGAGAAAAATTTTGTCACTTCTGTATATAAATATGATAATTTTAAAATGCATATATTTTTAGAAATATGAAATTATCCTTCTATACATTTGTACAAATTTTTGTAAACTTCTGGTATGATAAAACTTTGTGGACTTTACCAGCATTTCAAAGTTGTTAGTTTTTAATAAAACAAAGAATAAAACATACCAGTAAGTGATAAAATGAAAATACATGTATATGTCCCATGACTGTATGTACATGTAGATCAACTTTTAAAACCACATATCAATTATGTTAATTTTGTGAAATACCTTTTTAAACTCTAAAACATTTAAATATAATATACATTATACATCAGTCATAGATATGGACAAAATAAGTGATTGGTACAATTTGAAATTTGGAAAGAAAGCTTAGATGAATGTTAAAATTATGCAAGTTTGTTTGGTTGGTTGTAGTGGTGTTTAATGTCCCACTCAAGAATCTTTATCACTTAAATTTTGGCCTATGCTTGGCACTTTGGGTCATCGAGCAATGAGAGTTCTTTATGTTTATTTGCTTGTTGTTTAACATCCCACACAAGAATATTTCACTGATATGGAGACGTTACCAAATGCCAGTGAAACGCTTCAAATTTTGGCCTATGCTCGGCACTAATGGCCATTGAGCAGTGAGGGTTCTTTAACGTGCCGACACCTACTGTGACACAGATCCTCGACTTTAACTGTCTTATCCGAAAGACAGGAAACCAACCTACTGCCGGCGGGACTCGGAACTCACGATCCAGAGTCAAGCGCGATACCGACTGATCCAGGTCGGCTCGAGTGTTCTATAACATGCCATCACCCATACTTTCTCGTCACAGGCTTGTGAAATATTCTGGCTGGGAAATTTCTCTGCTCTTAAAAAGAATATACATTTTTTTAATTATAAGTATGTGCTTATCCCCACTGGTGTAAATCAAAGTCGGCAAGTACATGTTGCACAACTTGCAAAGAGAACTTGCCCCCCGGTTCAAGATTGTATGGAATCTGACTTCACCTACATGTACTTGTATAAAGATGATAATATTCCATATTTGGTTGGTGAAGTAGATACACAAAGTGCAGAATCAAGTATTATAGGTAAATTAAAGTCAAAAAGACATTTCTTTTTTTGCTGAAACTAGCATTTTTTAACTTTTTCATTTTGGTAATTTTTCAAAGCAAAAACTAAGCCTTTAATTATTCTTACAGGCACACAGGTAAATCTTCAGAGTTTTAAAGAGCATTGGGCACCCCTGGTGAACAAATTTATTGTGAAACTGAAAAAAGAGAGCCAGTAACAATTTCCAGTGAGACTCAAACAGACATTACCTTTGTTCAAATGGATTACATGGAAAGACTTGTAAAAGACAAGGACTCTTTCTTCAGAAAAGTATTTGTTGAAAAGGTCACAAGATCTGATGCATCAGCGAGACAGTATACAGGAATACCTTCTATAGCATTGTTGTTTGGTTTGTTTAATATTATTTATTTACAATGTTAAAAATTCAAGTACTGGAATGGCCCTGAGAGTACACAAGAAATAGGTTATCAGCAAGGCATTAAGAAAAAGCCAGGGCCTTCTCGTAAACTAACTTTGTTTCATGAGTTTCTACTCACACTTGTACGTTTTAGATTAGGTTTATTTGGATTTATTATGTCCGATATATTTGGAATATCAACATCACGTGTTTCACAGTTTTTGTTACATGGTTAACATATCTTGCTAGCTGCTTTTTTTCCAGCGACCAAGATCTACATCTGCTCAATCGGATACATATATTGCTTATAAATCAAGAAACACTGGGAAATGTTTACTTGGTATTTCTCCTTCAGGTACTTTTACTTTTGTCTCTGATGTATATGGTGGTAATGTTTCAGATAGGTATATAACTGAACATTCAAATTTTCTTGAATTAATTGAGGAAGGAGATGATGTTATGACTGACAGGGGATTTACAATTAGAGACTTGTTAACAAAAATGAATGCCACTTTGAATATTCCTCCAGTCACTAGGAAATGTACATGGGGAAAGAAAAGCAGATTAAATCTAAATGAAATAAAACAAACCAGTAGTATAGCAAAGTTGCGTATACATGTTGAACGAGCAATTCAACGCTTAAATTTTTTAAACTTTTAGGCAATAATATACCCTGGCATCTGAAACCAATTGTTTATCAGATGGTAAACGTTGGTGTGTTTCTCTGTAACCTAATGCCTAAGTTGGTAAGAAAATAAGAATATATAATCCAATGGTAACAATTGTGTATGTTATATACAGTAAAACCTGTCATAATGGACACCTTAATTCACTGTCTATGTCCCGATTTACATCGTTACAGTATATAAGACTACTACGGTCTGTTTTAAATACATGAACACCTCTCTTACAAATACAACAGACAATGTTGTTGGTCCCATTATGCAGAATTTCTGTATTTTTAACCTTAAATTAGCGGACAGTCTTCCTATGATCGACTTCCATTGCTATAGGCAATTTCTCACCAAGTTGTATGTACTGACTTCTATCTTGAGAAATACGCCTACAGTCTTTTATTTTGTGTTTTTGCTTGATATTTATTTCCTTGCATTCAATGCATCGTAATAGTTATTTACAAGAGCAATTGCATTAATTTTACGCATTTTTAGCAGTGATTGGTCATCCTTCATTAAATGGACACCTCTCGATAACAGACAATTTTATTAGTATGCAGAACACTAAACACAGGTGCATTTTATTTCTGTTCAATACAACGCTGACGTCATTAATCTGTGAAAAAATTTGATTTATATTGTGACATCAGCTAAGACTTATATACCTCCCACGGAAGCAGTATATGGAATATATACATGGTTTGGTGTAAAACAATCGCCTTCAAATACATAAAAAACTATTTGCTGCAACAGATCAACAATGAACATGTTTAATATTCAGACAAGTAATAGGTCGGTTCAATATACAACTTGATACATGGATTTGTTTATAATATATTACATGTATATTAAAATTAAAGAAGTACCAATCAATGATCAAAACTCATGTCCGTTATAACACGACGAATTAGAAGTGCAAATGGTTTCAACATGAAAAACAATTACGAATCCCAAACGGGATAAGACCAGGTGTCCGGAAGGAGTCAGCGTCTTCTGCTGGCATGCCACTCCCGTCGCAAATGTTCCATGGAAACCTAGTTCGATGAGCGGGTCAAATTCGGTAAAAAGGTCAAGTTTGGTGATGAGATCAAGTTCGGTGAAAAGCATGATTGGTGAAACGGGGTCACTGTTTGTGTCCATATTCAGAATACTATATAATATCTCTGAGAGGGGGACTTCATAATGTTTAACAAGATCCCCGTATCGACCATAAAACTTCTTAAACAACGACTCCAAGCGTTCAACAACGTAACCTTGTGTAAGTAGTTTATTGGCTAGTTGTTTAGCTCTCAGAATAAAACATTCATAAGAAGATCATGCCCTGGCATAACGCATAAATTGTGAAAAAACGCCATAGGCAGGAGAAGATGAAATATTACTACTTAGAAACGGGAAGTTTCTGATATGGAAATTGAAATCGTCTCGTTTGTCATAGAGGGATGTGTCAAGTTGACCGTCTTTTCCAATCGACAGGAGTAAATCTAGGTAAGAAGCAGATGTGTTGCTCTCTGTCGTCTCATTGATCTCTAGCTCAACAGGATACATCTGGCCGAGGTAATTCTGAAATTCTGAATTATTTATGGCCAGAACATCTTTGATATAACTGTAAGTAAAATTGAACCAAGATGCTAACTGTTTGTTTCCTTTGGAGAGCAGAGACTGTATAAATTTCGCTTCACATGAATACAAAAATATGTCAGCCAAGAGAGGTGCACAATTGGTACCCATTTGAATGCTGACAATCTGTTGGAAAACTTTTCACGCAAAAACCACGAATATGCTGTCTACTAGAAACCCCAGAATCTTGATAATATCGTCTTCAGTGTACTTTAATTGGAACCAGAGTGTTTCTTGATAAAATAAGGTTCTCCATGACCTAACACCAAATATTTATATCTGCGATTTCCATTTTTGTATAGTTTTGTATAATAGATGTTAATCTGTTTTTGATGAGGGGTTGTTGTGTAAAGGGTCGAAAAATCAAAAGACTTGATGCTTGTTTGATTTGCATGTTTGAAATTTGGAGATTTTAAATGTTCCAATAATTCCTTTGAATTCTTCATGATCCACATCTGATTGACTCCGTTTTTTGAGTAGGCCGTTTTACAGTACCTTTGAAGACCTTGTTTAATATGTGTTAGAAGTTTGGTAAGCAAAATAGATAAAGGCTTGGTGGAACACTTAGATGATCCCGCAATGAAGCGATGTTTATAGGGATTTTTTGTGCATCTTCAGAATCCAATAAACATATGGCAATTCAAGATCCGCGTCACTTGTGGGTATTCCAAGCGAAGCGAGAACGGATTTATGATTATCTAATATTTCAGAGGTAGAGAAATCGGTTAGAGAGTATGTAGGATTTCCAGGAAGTGTGTTTAGTCCATGTTCCTCTTGTAGGATGCTGAATTAGTATCGCCTGCAGACTAATGTGAAGTTTTAGATACTTTGTCAGCAGGAACGATGATAAAATTTTCATGGAGACGGGAAAGTTCTCTGATAACATCAGGGTCACGAAAAATTGAATTGTGTTTTGTGTTGACACAATGTTTAAGTCGTCGAATTCTTAATAATTAAAATGTCTAGTCCTTTTTACATGTAATTTGTAGGCTCTACTCCTTGCTCAGGCCAACCATAAAAAATTTGTTGGCTTGCTGTAACAGGACTAAATCACTCAAAAGTTTGATTGCCATTCAATGGTTTTCCCCATCAAGATTAAGGTTGATGACAGATCTATTCTAGACATAGACTTACTTATAATGTACATTCTTGCTTGTATAGTGATACCTGTAAAATTATCTGAATAATTAAGGTGCATTATTGTTAGTACAAACTTACATTATCACATTACAGGTGATCTGAGTGGTTTAGGTGACTTACGAGTTACAGTCACGTTAACGGAGTGGTATTAGTGCATTTTTGATAGTACATTACAGTGTTATATTACAAAGTCAGTTGAGGCAAGCATGATGGTGACTAGTACATTTTTAATAGAACTATAATGCTTACAAAATGAATACATGTAGTAACTTGATGGGGTAATATTTGTTGTTCAGTCTCTGTTATCTAGCATTAGGTATTTTTATTATTCAGAGTTACCACCCCTTGTAGAAGATATTGATTATGATGTCATTTGATTATACTTAAAAGAGAAAAGTTATCAATTGTAACATCATATATTTGTGTGAAAACTTTGTTTTCTCACCAAAAAACATGATGTCACAATCGATACCAGCTGACATGCAAGACAACTCGGACTAATAAAAGACAGAGTATACTAGTATATGTACATGTGTATCGTTTAGCATTTATTTTCATGTGCATTTCTTGTAGGACAAATTCATTTCTCAAACGTTGGCTTTTTGACTCTTGAATTTGATTAAAAGAGAATGTTTTAATTAAGGTAGTACAGTAAAACTTGCTTCAGCAAACACCTGCATGTGTATAACGACCACCTGGTCACAAAGACCATCTTTTGGTGTCCCCAATAGTAATATTTGTGTACAAATCAGCCACTATATAAAGACCATCTTTTGGTGTCTCCAATAGTAACATTTGTGTACAAATCAGCCACTATATAAAGACCATCTTTTGGTGTCCCCAATAGTAACATTTGTGTACAAATCAGCCACTATATAAAGACCATCTTTTGGTGTCCCCAATAGTAACATTTGTGTACAAATCAGCCACTATATAAAGACCATATTTTGCTGTCCCCAGTAGTAATATTTGTGTACAAATCAGCCACTATATAAAGACCATCTTTTGGTGTCCCCAATAGTAATATTTGTGTACAAATCAGCCACTATATAAAGACCATCTTTTTTGTCCCCAATAGTAATATTTGTGTACAAATCAGCCACTATATAAAGACCATCTTCCAACAAAGACCAGTTTTGTCGTGTCCTACGAAAGTCGTTATATACAGGTTTGACTGTACATCAGGTTCTGTTTGCAGCTTACTGGGGGCATCAGTGTTTCATAAATAAAATCTTGTTTTAGAATAATTTGACCTGAAATTGATTGTATTTCTTGATGTATGATAGTAATATTTAATTATTGTTATTACAATGCATTTTGATCATGTGTATTTTGTAAATCAAACTAAATATAAATATAAACAAATGCAGTTTGAAAACCAAGGGACATGTTTTATACTACATGCACGTCCCATCTGGTCATAGAAAAATGTGAAGGATAAGTATTTCCACAGTTACACTGACAACAGTCTTGGGATGACATACTTTTCATAGAATCAATCAATCTCTTTCAAACATTTCTCCCAAATCTCTGTATCAAACTTAATTATTTCCACGTGAATTTGGTGCTTACAAGTTGCAAGACCTTCTAAGTACACAACAAAATCACAATACAATAACTCTGCAACAGCTAACTGACACTGTATTTGGAAATACCAAGTAGAGGAATGTTTAAGCCTCATTAAACCATAAGAAACCAAGTACATGTGGTAATTTCCCTTACAAATTTGTTCCACAGTGAGATGCCTGTACTTATGTGGACATTTTATCTCTAATAATGTTTTTCTTACAACATTTGCATGTAACAATACCATCAGGACTTGCAGCAATATGTGGAAATTTAGGATGAATTAACAGGCCTGGAACATTTAAAATATGTTTAACATGTTCAGATTTACACTGAATATCAAATAATTCTCTTGCCAAGGGCTCTCTCTCTCTCTCATACAAAACTGCGGCAGTGGTAAAATCACACTTTTCTGTCAAAATCTTATTTACAATATAAAAATTTTAGATACCAAAGTATAAATCAATAGAATGTCCAGGACACAGATACAAATCCGGTAAAAATGGACAAACAAGGACCTCTGGAAACCAAGAGGTGGGATCAGGTGCCCATGGAGGAGTGTGAGCATCCCCTGTCGACCGGTCACACCCGCCGTGAGTGAGTCCACAGTCAAGTCCAAAGAAACAAGTGAGGATGTGTATTCTCGTCACATTTGGTACAGACGTCTCAACAACCGCCAACGAAAAAGGCAACTCAACATTTCACTTAGTGAAACAGAGTAAGTCGCAAACAAGACTATTATACCGACCGTTAAAATTTGCGGAACGTTGACATTAAACGCGGTTTTCGATATCCCTGTGTCAATAATTTGTCAGTGAGTAGTTTACCTCTGTATATGAAATCTTCATATGTTGTGCACGCCCTGGCATATCGGATCATTTATGAAATATCAACTCCATATGCGGGTGACTGAGGGATGTTACTACTTAAATGTGGAAAATTTACCATGGGAAAGCCGAAATCGTCGCGTTTATCGTAAAGCTTAGTTGCTAATTTCCCGTCTGTGTTTCTTTTAAGTAAAATGTCTAAGTATGAAGCGTGTGTGCTTGATTCTGTTGTATCTTTAATTTCTAGTTCGCTGGGATATATCGCATTGACATATGTATGAAAATTGTCATTATTAATTAACTACATTTCGTTGATATATCTAAATGTCAAATTAAAGGACACCGTTAACTTTTTCTTCTTTTGATTCAGCACTTTCTGCTTCGTATGAATAAAGGAACAAGTCGGCCAATAAAGGAGCACAATTGGTTCCCATAGGAATGCCGATAGTTTGTTGAAAGACCACGTCTCCGAACATTACAAATATATTGTCTATTAGATTATTGACACTACTACCTCTGTATTTAACAACAGTGTACACAATAGATTACGTTACTCTATTCTCTCTTTACTTGTACCAGTTATCATTCTCATTCTGACCAATAGTTAATGCATTTATTTCACAACGTCAGACTAAACTTTCTTGCATGAATTTAACAAATGGTAAACTACATTTCTTTTGATTGTAAGATAAAACAAGCAATGATACAGATGGAGGAACAACAGTAGAATTATTAATTTCTCAGTCTCTATCTAAAACTTCAATAATTTGTGTCTTTATCTTTAACAAGTTCAAAAATTGCTTTCTCAATCTCATCAGATGTGGATACAATAGTGTTCTCATTAACAGGCTGAATATTATGCCTGTATGGATATATCTTACAGGTATCGTCAGATTTACATACATCATCAAGTTTTTTGGCTTGGACTCTCTTCTTGCCTGTTCAACACACAACTGATGTATGTGCATGTTGCTGTTTTCCTGTCAGTATGCCTCTCACCTCATTCAACCAAGCTAAAGATTAGAGCTACAACATGTTAACAGTCTCCGTCATCTCTGAAACATGTGAAACAAGTGATTGACTAACCAAGCTAAAGAGGAGAGCTACAACATTTTAACAGCCTCCGTCATCTCTGAAACATGTGAAACAAGTGATTGACTAACCAAGCTAAAGAGGAGAGCTACAACATGTTAACAGCCTCCGTCATCTCTGAAACATGTGAAACAAGTGATTGACTAACCAAGCTAAAGAGGAGAGCTACAACATGTTAACAGCCTCTGTCATCTCTGAAGCATGAACATAAAGTGATTGACTAATTTATATACACATGGGCAGTATATAAATGTAGGGAACATATTAAAACAAATTAAAAGTTGAGATTTATTAATGTAAACAGAAAGGCTAATTTTTGTGATTAACCAAACCTTATATGGGTAAGTTGGTCGTGTTGTTTGACATCTTTCTCAAGAATCTTTCACTAAAATATGGAGAAAAACACCAAATACCCATGGTGGGCTACACATTTTGGCTGTGCTCGGCACCTATGGCCATTGGGCAGTGAGGGCTCTTTAACTTGCCAGAATTTACTGTCTCATCCGAAAGATACATGTATATGGTTAAGTAAAATTAAGGATATATTTTGTTCTTTTTGTCTAAATACTTTAATTTTTTTCAATATAACTAAACATATATTTTCTTCTTGAAATAATATTATGACAAAACCTTTTCTGGTTAAATCTACTTTTTAATTGATATCTAAATAGAAATTAAGATTTTATCTATTTCAAGATAATTTAAACTTTTATAAAATTGTGACATCTAATTTTTACTTTCTGCGTAAATTGCCAAATCTTTGAAATTACAAATTTGAAAATTAAATCCAAATAAATTCAAATTGTAATCAATGAAACGTGAAACATTCTGTGTTTAATGTTGAAAATACTTTTCAAATGTGATAAGAAATGGTTTCACAATATCATTTTGTAAAAATATGATTTTATATGAAATATATAGTAAAAACTAAAGTGTCTGAAAACTTTTGTCCAATATCTGTACATATAGGATTTATAGACCTACGTTCATGAAAACTTACACTGTGCATTCACATCCACCTGATCTGATGGAACCATTACTGTCTGTCAGACACCAAACCCAATACGGTTTCTCACTTTGGGATGTTTCCCGAAGGCAGTTAGAACGTATGTACATATGTTCCCTTGGTAAAATATGGCACTGCACTACACTGCACTAATGTGGTGACATTTAAACAAACGATACCCTCTCTCGTCTTTATAACACTGCAGTCGATCTGCTGACCATTTGGCGATAGAAAGTAAATATGCAAAAAAATCAGCACAAAATATATTGAGTAAACAGGACAGATTGCTTGTCCAACTTCGAAGAATGTTATCACATATGATAGGAAATTTCACTACATCGTCTTGGACGGCGATTGTCGTACGTTTACTGATGGAATCGATGCTGTCATCTGTCGTCCTTATGACTGGTAATTTCATTGCAATCGCCTTATCGGCCAGTTCCCTAAGTTGCCAAACACGGTAATCGGCCACCGTAATGCCTCTGGCTAAAAGGAAAGACCTAAGCTCGGATTTGAGCATATTGTTTTCAACTGTCTAATCCGCCATGTTGGCCAAAGCGTCCTTAGATATTTTGTACCCACTGAAGCGTAGTCAACCGTACCTAATTTACCCTCTTTGTTAGAGAGCGAGTATCTCGGAAGGAGTGATCAGTCAGCGTCCTCTATCAGCATGCTAATCACAGAACCAAGAATGACCATTGCGTAGAACTGCCCCAGACTCGTAGACTTTTACTAAAAAAAGGACACCTGGAACACGAAGAGTGGCAATAGGTTAATGAAACAACGCTTTCATAGTCACACAGACATTAAAGCTTAAATCTGAAGTAAGCAGGTATTGAAATGGAAATTAAGAAAGGAAAGTTAAAATCATAATTACCTTCCAAAATCATTGAATCTAGTATTATACGGATTTCTTGGATCTTTCTCTCCGGCGATGTAAAAATACAGGCATATCATCTACATAAGACAAAATCCACCACTCAATCTTCTTTCCAACACTGGTCCATTTCCAAGCGATATGTTTACAAAGCTCAGTCATCAAAACATGTCTCAAAGACGAAACAAGAGGATCACCACTGCTTCAGCCAAACATCGGCTTTTAAGACCGTTGGTTGACCGTAATTTCATACCTATGCTACTAAAACAAACAAAAAAACATCGACAGATGGCGTGTAATAAAAACAATCATTGTACTCAACGTATAAACATTCCACTTTTTACATCAAAAACTTTAACAAAGATAAGTAATAAAGAGAAATCTGCACTCTGTCGTTAGGTTGTTTACATAGCGTCACGCATTCTGATATACTCATTCATGTAAGCAATCAGGTCGCGAACACTCGGCCAAACACAGTGTAGAGCTCTCTTCTCATCGCTGTTAAACATTTATACCAGACTTGGTGTAAATGGTCAAGTGAAAATGAGCCGAGTGTTCCAATATTGGTATTTCCGAGTTGACCTTGACAAGACTTGTCCCCGATTCGTTATTCCGGAAGTGAGGGTATTCATATCATAACAGGGGATAAACTTCATTTGTTTAAAAATGTATGTTAATGTTTTCATAAAAAAATGAAATTATGTGTGACACTTATGTTTCAACTAATAATTTACACGTTTGACTGTATATTAGTCGCCAAAATGTTACGACATAGTAAATTATCTTGATATCAATATTTATATATTATTTTTCACCATACAGGCTAGCATTTCTCAAACTCCGTTCCTTCACACGTTTATCTATGCGTCTGCGACTGAATTTGTACATCCCTCTTTTATATTGATTGTGGTTATTGTTTATATACAAGAAACAGAACAAAAATGTCTGCTACTGGAAGTGAGTCGGCCTGGCTCAGTTGGTAGCGCGCTCAACTCTTGATCCTGAGTTTGAGTCCAGCCGGCGGCAGGTCGGATTCCAGTCCTTCCAGTCCAGTTCCAGTAGGTGTCGGCACGTTAAAGAACCCTCACTGCTCAATGACCAAAAGTGCCGAGCATAGGCAAAAATTGGAAGCCCTTCACGGGCATTAGTGGCGTCTCCATATGAGTGAAAGATTCTTGAGTGGGACGTTAAATAACAAAACAACCAATCAACCAAAGCTATAGGAAGTAACAAACGCTGGGATGTTTCAAAACATTTTCTTTTCCTTTTTTATTCAAAATTGTTTTAAAGTTGAGATGACAGCATAAGATTCAATTTGCTCAGTTGAGGTTTGTGTATGTATGTATTTCCCATTAAAATTCACAAACAAGTATATATATATATATATATATATAAATTTAATCACTCAAAATGGAGTAGGAATATCATCACTGACAAAATGTCTCAGAAATAACACTAACATAATGTATCAGTAATAATCATTAACAAAATGTATCAGAAAAATTATTATCAAATGTATCAGGAAAATTATTATCAAATGTATCAGGAAAATTATTATCAAATGTATCAGGAAAATCACTATGAAAATGTGTAAATAAACATCACTAACAAAATGTATAGAAAAATCGCCAACAAAATGGATTTGACAATAATCACAAAAATATGTCAAAAACATTAAAAAACAGAATATATTAATAAAAACTCACTAACAAAATATATCAGGAAAATCATCGTTAACAAAATATATCAAAAAATCTTTAAAAACAAAATGTTTAAGAAAAATCATCAGTGAAAATCCTTAACAAATATGATGATAGAAGGAATACACAAACAAAATGTATCACAAAAATTCTCGATAACAAATTGTCACAGTAAAAATCACTAAGAGAATCTATCAGTAAAGTCATGACTAAGAAAAATATCACTGAGAAAATGTATCAGACATCATAACAAAATAGTTAAGATAAATCATCACTAACAAAATGTATCAGAAAAATCATCACTAACTAAATACATCAAAAAAAATCATTGAAAACTCATCGCTAACAAAATATTTCAAGAAATCACCCACAAAATGTATCCAGAAAATCATCACTAACAGAATGTATCAGAAAAATGATTAAAAAATGGTTCAGAAAAATCATCAATGTTTTCATCAATCAAAATGTTTCAAAATTCATTAACACAATGGATGAGAAAAAATATCACTAACAAAATGTTTCCGAAAAATCATAAATAAAAAATTGTATTTGTGCTGAAAACTTACTAACAAAATTGATGAGGAAGAAATAGAAAATGTATCCCACAAAATCCTAGCTAACAAATTGTCACCTAAAAATCACAAACAAACTGTATTAGCAAAGTCATCACTAACAAAAAAGATAACAAAAACATCACTAACATATATGATATGTATCAGCAAAATCATAAGAAAAATTTAAATGCATCAGAAAAACTGACAAAATTTATCAGACAATCATTAACAAAATGGATTAAAAAAATCATTACTAACCAAATATATAAGTATAATATGAACTAATACAATGTATCACAAAAATACTAACAAAATATTTCAGAAAATCCATTACTTACAGAATGTATATAAAACTCATCACTAAAATGTATCAGAAAATCTTGAACAAAAAACATGTATCAGAAAAATCACCGAAAAATTATAAACAAAATTGATGAGAAAAAAAAAACAAACATTATCACACAAACTCCTTGCTAAGAATTTTTTACAGTAAAAACAACAACAAAAGCATTAAACAAGAGGCGCAATGGGCTCTAACGGTCACCTGAGAACAATTACATGGCATGTCATGTTTGGTTGGTTAAATTAGTCCACTGGTTCTTTGGAAGTCGAAAATGTCTAACATTTAACCAAATAAAAGAACAAAAAACAAAACAAAACAAACAAACAAACAAAACTCAAAAATCATATTTCTTTTTATTTTGGTGTCTGCAAACTTGACCTTTGATCCATGACCTTGAAATTTTGTCAAAAAGATCCTTAGATAATTCCTAGCAACTTTCTGATATATCTTTGTATACAAAAAATCAATCAGTTTTGATTTATTGAGCCATTTGTATACAACTGTACCCTGTGTTATTCAAGCGCCCACTAGTGTACCGTTTATTGACAAAATTCATTTTCAAAGCATCAGAAATCCAATTAAAGGGAGATAAAACCCATAAGCGAGGACCTGAAAATTTTGGCCTTGCTAAATTTTTTGTAGATCTATGTGTGATAGACATTTTTGCTTCTTTCAATTTTACTCTAGCTATTATACTTTTCAAGATAAATGTCAATAAACGTCCAAAAACATGAAAAATCAATTTAAAGGGGAAATAACTCCAATGGGTGACCTGACAATTTCGGGCCTATTGACTTTTTAGTAGATCTTTGCGTGCTGATAATTTTTGCTTTTTTTACTTTCACTCTAGCTATTATATTTTTCAAGATAATGTCAAGAAACATCCAAAAACAAAATCTGAAAGGAAATAACTCCCATAATGGGTGACCTGTCAATTTTGACGCTATTGACTTTTTTGTAGATCTTTGGACACTAAACATTTTTGCTTCACCCACTTTCTTTCTATCTTTTTTACTTTTCAAGATGTGAAAAAACATCCACTAGTTCTTGAGAAGAAGTCGAAAATGTGTAAATGTTAACGACGGACGACGACAGACAAAAGACGATCGCAATAGGTCACCCTGAGCCTTTGACTCAGGTGACCTAAAACGTCATCACTTACAAAATAGATAACAAATATCATCACTAACATCATGTATCAAAATTACAAACAAAATGGATGAGGAAATTCAACACCAACAGAATGTAAAAGAAATATCAGTCACAAAATAGACTCGAAAAATTATCAACAAACAAAATGTATCAAAAAATCATTCGCAAAATAAAAAAAAATAAAAAAAGTATCATACAAAATCCTTATTAACAAATTGTCACAGTGAAAAAGCACTAACAAAATGTATCAGTTAAGCCATCACTTAGATAACAGAAATCATCACTAACAAA
Organism: Atrina japonica; assembly: GCA_030159075.1. Lineage (NCBI taxonomy): Eukaryota > Metazoa > Mollusca > Bivalvia > Pterioida > Pinnidae > Atrina > Atrina japonica. Next base: position 109,446 of record BROG01000691.1, on the reverse strand, counting down.
ATGTATCAAAACTCACAAACAAGCATCACTAGATGTATGTAAAAATTAAAATGTATCAGAAAAACAGACAAAATGCATCGGAAAAATCACGAACGAAATGGATTAGAAAAATCATCATATACAAAATGTATGGAAAAAATCACAAACAAAATATATTAGAAAAATAATCACTTACAAAATGTACCGGTAAAATATTCGAGGACAAAATGTACCGAAAAACTAATAAAATGGATGAGAAAAATCTCCATAAACCAAAAAAAAATCCCACTATATTGAAATGGAATAGAAAGGCTTAAATAATCAACTGGATTACAAAATCATTACTAACAAAATATATCACAAAAATGGCGCTTAAACTGTCAGAAACATCATCACTAATGAAATGAAAAAATATATATTCCCAAAGAAAATTGACACTAAAAATTGTATATGTAAAATCAATGATAAAATGAAAATCATAACTGACAAAATGTATAAAATGTCGTTATGAAGTGCCTGAAAAAACATTAAAACGAACAGTATCAGAAAAATTATCACTAATAAAATCTATTAGAAAAATCAATGACAAAATGCATCAGTAATTATCACTAACAAAATATATTCGAAAAATTCCTTACAAAATGCATTAAAATTATTACTTAATGTATCGGGAAAATCACTAACAAATTGTATAATTAACCATCACTAACAAAATGTATTAATAAATGTATCTCACCTGCGTTAACATATAATCCATTATAATAACAGTAAATAAGAATCCCAGAAGTTGCTGAAAAGAACAATGTCTCGCTTGTAAAATGGGGAATCTGGATTAAAAAAGAAAAAGTAAACGGTTTTCAGTGACTGTGACCTAGTTTCCAGAAATTACAGAGGGTAAATGGGGATCATTTGTGGGAAGTATAGTTCCAATCCATTCAGAATTTTAAGAGATCTGCTCCAGAACGATTTTCAGTGACCGTGACCTAGTTTCAAGAAATTAGGTTACACCCGCTCTGGTACCCAACAAGGCATTTGAAAGGTGTATGGAGATAATTTATGTAAATTACGGATCCATTTCACCCAGTAGTTTAGGAGTTCTGTTCCAGATGCGATTTTCAGTTACTGTGACCTAGTTTCCAGAAAGTGTGTCAGACTGACCAAAGCACCTCAAAAGGCACATCTAGGGTACATGAGGATCATCTGTGTGAAGTATGGTTAAAATAAACCTAATAGTTTGGGAGTTCTGCTTGTGAAAGGAAATGACGACGTCTTTGCCGAACGGAATGAATGAACTATATGTCTCGATTCTGCTTCATAGTCGAGACAAAAATTGCTAATAAAATGGAATTGACAATAACCACTAACAAAATGTATCAGAAAATTTACAAACAGTGTATATTTGTCAAACCAACATTAATAAAATGTATCAGAAAAATCCTCAAACAAATGTATCAAAAAATCCTTAGTAAAATTAATTAACAAAATTGATTAGAAAAAAATCAAACAAAATGTATCAAACGAAATACTCGCTAAAAATTAAATTCAACAGTAAAGTCATCATTTAGATAACAAAATTCGTCACTAACAAAATGTATCAAAATTCACATATAAGTGTATCATCAGAACACGAACATCACTAAAATTGATTAGCAAAATAATCAGTTACAAAATGTACCACACAAATTACAATGTATGAGTAAAATATCCGCAAACAAAATGTAAAAAAAAAATAATATGAATGAGGAAATCCCCACAAACCAAAATAATATATCAAAATTGAATACAAAGGCTTAAATAATTAACTGGATTACAAAGTCATTACTAACAAAATATATCACAAAAATATCGCTAAAACTGTATCAGAAACATCATCAATAATGAAATGCATAAAAAGTTGTAACGAAGTGTCTGAACTAGTAGCGAAAGGTATCAGAAACATCATAACAAAATGTATTAGAAAAATCACTAACAAAATATATTCAATAAACTTCATTAAGTGTACTAAGAAAACAAGGATACCGTAAAGGCTGTACAAAATACGACCATGATGGGTCGATGAGCAGTTAAAACTCCGTATATAACTGGCGATAAATTTTGGCCGAGTTTTTATGGCAATAAACCTTCCCATCAAATTTCAAATTGATCCGTTGTAAATTACTCACGTTATTGAGTGGAAACTTTTTGCGCAAATTTATAACGGGCCATAACTCCATATATAACTGGCAAAACTTTTGGTTATCAAACATGTCTGAGCTTCTATGGCAATAAACCTTCTCATAAAGTTTCAAATTAGTCTGTTGAAAATTACTCAAATTATTGAGCGGAAACCAATATGCCCCTCCAGCCAACGTGAATACATAGTACTACCCGTCTTCAATGGGCGTATAATTATTACCGAAAATATAAGGAAAATCACTTACAAAATGTATAATTAATTATCACTAACAAAATGTATTAATAAATGTATCTCACCTACGTTAACATATAATCCATGATAATAACAGTAAATAAGAATCCCAGAAGTTGCTGACAAGAACAATGTCTCGCTTGTAAAATGGGGAATCTGGATTAAAAAAGAAAAAGTAAACGGTTTTCAGTTACCTTGACCTACTTTCCAGATATCAGGTCAGACCAGCTCCAATACCTAAAGAGGCACATCTAAGGCATATAGGGATCATTTTTGTGTACAGTTCCAATCCAGCCATTTAGGAGTTCTGTTCCAGATGTGATTTACGGTGACGTGACCTAGCTTCCAGAAAATACGTCAGACTGACCAAAAAGGCACATCTAGGGTTGATCAGGATCAAATGTGTGCAGTATTGTGCCGATTCACTCAAAAATTTAGATTTACTCCGGAAAGGAAATGTTGATGATGCCGTTGCCGTCGTCATCATTGACATCGTCGATGACGCCGCCAAAAGGAATCAATGATCCCTATATGTCTTGCAGAAGCAAGACATAACTCGCTAACTAAATGTATCCAAAATTTACAAACAATATATTAGTAAAAACATTACTAATAAAAAAAATCTGAAAAATTTTCAACAACAAAATATATCCAAAAAAATCATCACTGAAAAATCATTAACAAAATTGATGAGAAAAAATTAAACAAAATGTATAAAACAAAACCCTCGCTAACAAATTGTCACAGTTAAACAAAAAAAATGTATCAGTTAAGTCATCACTTAGGTAACAAAAATCATCACTAACAAAATGTATCAAAAATCACTAACAAAATATATCAGAAAAATCATCACTAACAAAATGTATCAGAAAAAAATCATTACTAACAAAATGTATGAAAAATCACTAACAAATTGTATCAAAACATAATCAATAACAAAATGTATCAGAAAAATTACTAACAAAATGTATGAGAAAATCATCACTACGAAATTGTATCAGTAAATATTCACTAACAGCATGTTTCAGAAAATCCATCACTAACAAAATGCTCCAGTAAATCCAATGCAAATAAAATTATCAGAAATATCACTAACAAAATAGACTAGAAAAGTCATCACAAGCAAAATGTTTCAGAAAAACTATCACTGAAAAATTATAAACAAAATCGATCAGGACAAAACACAAACAAAATGTACAATACAAAATGATCACTAACTCACTAACAATTTGAGAGAATAACAAAACACTAACAAAATGTATGAGTAAAGTCATCACTTACAAAATAAATAACAAAATCTTAATCAAAATGTATCAATAGCATCACTAACAAAATGGATAAGAAAGTAATCACTAACAAAATATATCAATAGCATCACTAACAAAATGTATCAATAGCATCACTAACAAAATGTATCAAAAATCATTAACACAATGTGTCAGAAAATTTATTACCGCGTTTAATATCAACTTTCTGCAAGTTTTATGGTCGGTATAATAGTCTTGTTTGCGACTACTCTGTTTCACTAAGTGAAATGTTGAGTTGCCTTTTCGTTGGCGGTTGTTGAGACGTCTGTACCAATTGTGACGAGGATACACTCCTCAGGTGTTTCATTGGACTTGACTGTGGACTCACGTCGGGTGTGACCGGTCGACAGGGGATGCTTACTCCTCCATGGCACCTGATCCCACCTCTTGGTTTCCAGAGGTCCGTGTTTGTCCATTTTTACCGGATTTGTATCTATGTCCTGGACATTCTATTGATTTATGCTTTGGTATCTGGGGTTTTTATATTACTAACAAAATGTATCAGAATGATAATAATTAAAAACATTTTCAGTATATCACTTATAAAAAGTATCAGAAAAATCATCACCAACAAAATGTATCCAAAATCATTATAACAATTGTTTGGAAAATCAATACTGACATATCATTAACTAAATGTATAAGAATAATAAACACTAACAACATGGATGAAAAAAGTTATCACTAACAGCATGCATGAGAAAAATCATCGCTAAAACAATGCGTCAGAAAAGTCACCACTAACAATATGTATCAAAAAAAATTATCACTAACAAAATGTATCAAAAAAATCACCACTAACGTTATGTATCAGAAAAATCACCACTAACAAAATGTATCAGAAAAATCATTAACAAAATGGTTGAGTAAAATCATCACTAACAAAATGTATCAGAAAAATCGCCACTAACAAAATGTATCAGAAAAATCACCACTAACAAAATGTATCAGAAAAAACAGTAATAAATTGATTGGAAAATCTTTACTATCAAAATGTTTCAGAAATCATCACTTACAAAATGTATTAGAAAAATTATCGGCAACAAATTATAAAAATATTCAATAACAAACTGGATCGGAAAAAATCAAAATCAAAAACGTATGAGAAAGATCAATTGTGACGAGGATACACTCCTCACGTGTTTCATTGGACTTGACTGTGGACTCACGGCGGGTGTGACCGGTCGACAGGGGATGCTTACTCCTCCATGGCACCTGATCCCACCGCTTGAATTCCAGAGGTCCATGTGTGTCCATTTTTGCCGGATTTGTATCTGTGTCCTGGTTACTCTATTGATTTATACTTTGGTATCTGAGATTTTTTATATCATCAAAATAAAAATTTTAAGAGGAAGGTCAAATTAACCAAAAAGGTATAAAGATCATTAAAATAAAAAGGTATCAAGATCATCAAAATCAAAAACGTATGAGAAAGATCATCAAAATCAAAAACATATGAGAAAGATCATCAAAATCAAAAACATATGAGAAAGATCATCAAAATCAAAAACGTATGAGAAAGATCATCAAAATCAAAAACATGAGAAAGATCATCAAAATCAAAAACATATGAGAAAGATCATCAAAATCAAAAACGTATGAGAAAGATCATCAAAATAAAAATTTTAAGAGAAATTTCATCAAAACAAAAACGAATAAAGATCACCAAAATCAAAAACGTATGAAAAAGATCATCAAAATCATAAACGTTTGTCAAAGATCACAAAAATCAAAAACGTTTGAAAAACATCATCAAAATAAAAATTCCAAGACAAAGATAATCAAAATTCAAAACGTTCGAAAAAGATCACCAAAATAAAAGTTCTAAAGAAAGATTATCAAAATCAAAAACGTATGATAAAGATCACCAAAATAAAAAACCTATGAGAAAGATCACCAAATTAAAAAACGTATCAGAAAGATCACCAAAATCAAAAACTTATTAAAAAGATCATCAAAATTAAAAATGTATGAGAAAGGTAAGAATCCAAAACGTATGAAAAAGATCATCAAAATCAAAAACATGAAAAAGATCATCAAAAGGAAAAACGTATGAGAAAGATCATCAAAATGAAAAACGTATGAAAAAGATCATTAAAATAATAAAACGCATGAGAAAGATCATCAAAATCAAAAACGTATGAAAAAGATCATCAAAATAAAAAACGTTTGAAAAACATCATCAAAATAAAAATTCCAAGACAAAGATCATCAAAATTCAAAACGTTCGAAAAAGATCACCAAAATAAAAGTTCTAAGAGAAAGATCATCAAACGCAAAAACGTATGAGAAATTCATCAAAATAAAAAAAAATGACAAAGATCACCAAAATAAAAAACCTATGAGATAGATCACCAAAATCAAAAACGTATCAGAGAGATCACCAAAATCAAAAACGTATTAAAAAGATCATCAAAATTAAAAATGTATGAGAAAGGTAAGAATCCAAAACGTATGAAAAAGATCATCAAAATCAAAAACATATGAAAAAGATCATCAAAAGGAAAAACGTATGAGAAAGATCATCAAAATGAAAAACGTATGAAAAAGATCATTAAAATAATAAAACGCATGAGAAAGATCATCAAAATCAAAAACGTATGAAAAAGATCATCAAAATAAAAAACGTTTGAAAAACATCATCAAAATAAAAATTCCAAGATAAAGATCATCAAAATTGAAAAGGTATCAAAAAGATCATCAAAATAAAAAAAATGTATGAGAAAGATCATCAAAATCCAAAACGTATGAGAAAGATCATCAAAATTAAAAACGTATGAAAAAGATCATCAAAATCAAAAACGTATGACAAAGATCATCAAAATAAAAAAATGTCTGAGAAAGATCATCAGAATCTAAAACGTAACAGAAAGATCATCAAAATCTAAAACTATCAAGATCATCAAAATCAAAAACGTATGAGAAAGATCACCAAAATCAAAAACCTATCAGAAGAAAGATCACCAAAATCAAAAACGTATGAGAAAGATCACCAAAATCAAAAACGTTTCAAAAAGATCATTTAATTTAAAAACGTATGACAAAGATCATCAAAATCCAAACGTATGAAAAAGATCATCAAAATCAAAAGCATATGAAAAAGATTTACAAAAGGAAAAAAGATCATTAAAATAATAAAACGTATGAGAAAGATCATCAAAATCAAAAACGTATGAAAAAGATCATCAAAATAAAAAACATATGATAAAGATCATCAAAATCAAAAACGTATGAGAAATATCGTCAAAATAAAAGTTTTAAAAGAAAGATCATCAAAACCAAAAACGTATAAAGATCATTAAAATCAAAAACTATATTGATCATCAAAATCAAAAACGTGTGGGAAAGATCACCAAAATCAAAAACGTATAAGAAACATTATCAAAATCAAAAACATTTAAGAAACATCATCAAAAACGTATGAAAAAGATCACCAAAATCAAAATCATAAAAGAAAGATCACCAAAAAAAGAAACGTATGAGTTAATATCATCAAAATCAAAAACGTATGAGAAACATCATCAAAATCAAAAACGTATGAAAAAGATCACCAAAATCAAAATTCTAAAAAAAAGATCAACAAAATAAAAAACGTATGAAAAAGATTATCAAAACAAAAAACGTCTGAGAAAGATCATCAAAATCCAAAAACGTATAAAGATCATTAAAATAAAAAACGTATGACAACGATCATCAAAATCAAAAACATATGAGAAAGATCATCAAAATCAAAAACGTATGACAAAGATCACCAAAATCAAAATCGTATAAAAAAGATCATCAAAATAAAAAACGTATGAAAAAGATCACAAAAAAAATTCTAAGAGAAAGATCACCAAAATCAAAAACGTATGAGAAAGATCATCAAAATCAAAAACGTATGAGAACGATCATCAAAATCAAAAAGGTATAAAGATAATCAAAATCAAAAACTTACGAGAAAGATTACCAAAATCAAAAAGTATGAAAAATACCATCAAAATAAAAATTCCAAGACAAAGATCATCAAAATTCAAAACGTATGAAAAAGATCATCAAAATCAAAACCGCGTGAGAAAGATTATCAAAATCAAAAACATATGACAAAGATCATCAAAATAAAAAAACGTATGAAAAAACATCATCAAAATCAAAAACGTATGAAAAAGATCATCAAACTCAAAATCGTATGAGAAAGATCCTCAAGATTATAAACGTATGAGAAAGATCATCAAAAACGTCTGAGAAAGATCATCAAATTAAAATGTATCAGAAAGACCATCAAAATCAAAAACGTATGTATATGTTCATCAAAATAAAAATTTTGAGAAAAATCATAAACATATGAAAACGATCATAAAAATCAAAAACGTATGAAAAAGATCACCAAAATCAAAATTCTACAAGAAAGATCACCAAAATCAAAAACGTATGAAAAAGATCACCAAAATCAAAAACGTCTCAGAAAGATCATCAAAATCAGAAAAAAACGTATGAGAACGATCATCAAAATCAAAAACGTATGAAAAACATCACGAAAATTATTTTGAGATCTCCAGAATCAAATTTCTAAGAAAAGGAACACCAAAATCAAAAACGTATGCAAAAGTTCATCAAATTCAAAAACGTATAACAAAGATCATCAAAATAAAAAAATGTCTGAGAAAGATCATCAGAATCTAAGATGTAACAGAAAGATCATCAAAATCTAAAACGTATCAGGATCATCAAAATCCAAAACGTATGAGAAAGATCATAAAAATCAAAACTTATCAAGATCATCAAAATCAAAACATGTCAGAAAGATCACCAAAAAGTATGAAAAAGATCATCAAAATAAAAAAACATGAAAAAGATAATCAAAAGGAAAAAAGTATGAGAAAGATCATCAAAATGAAAAACGTATGAAAAAGATCATTAAAATAATAAAACGCATGAGAAAGATCATTAAAATCAAAAATGTTTGAAAAAGATCATCAAAATCAAAAACGTATGAGAAAAATCATCAAAATCAAAATTCTAAAATAAAGATCATCAAAATCAAAATTCGACGAGAAAGATCATCAAATTAAAAAACGTATGAGAAAGATCGTCCAAATAAAAAACATATCAAAAATATCATCAGAATGAAAAAGTATGAGATAGATCATCAAAATCTAAAACATAAGAGAAAGATCATTAAAATCAAAAAACGTGGGAAAAGAACATTAAAATAAAAAGGTATGAAAAAAATCATTAAAATCTAAAACATAAGAAAAAGATCATCTAAATCAACAAACGTATGAAAAAGACCATCAAAATCAAAATCGTATGAGAAAGATCATCAAAAATCAAAATCAAAATTCTAAGCGAAAGATCATCAAAATAAAAATTCTAAGAATATGATCATCAAAATCAAAATTCAGAGAAAAAGATCATCAATATTAAAAAAACGGATGATAAAGATCATCTCAATCAAATACGTATGAAAAAGATCATCAAAATTTAAAACGTATGAGAAAGATCATCAAAATGAAAAATGTATGAGAAAGATCATCAAAGTCAGAAAGATCATCAAAGTCAAAAACGTATGAGAAAAATGATTAAAATCAAAATTCTAAAATAAAGATCATCAAAATCAAAATTCTACGATAAAGACCATATAATTAAAAAAAAGTATGAGAAAGAACATCAAAATAAAAAACGTATGAAAAATATCATCAACATGAAAAAAGTATGAGAAAGATCATCAAAATCTAAAACATAAGAGAAAGATCATCAAATCAAAAAACGTATGAAAAAGATCATCAAAATGAAAAAATCATCAAAATCATAATTCTGGGAGAAAGATCATCAAATTAAAAAATGTATAAGACAAATCATTAAAATAACAATTCTAAGAATGAAATAATCAAAATCAAAATTCTAAGAAAAGATCATCATAATTAAATATGTACAAGAAAAATCATGAAAATCAAAAACGTATGACAAAGATAGTCAAAATAACAATAGTATGAGAAAGATCATCAAAATTGTTAACGTATGAGCAAGATCATCAAAATCAAAAACGCATGACAAAGATCATCAAAATCAAAATTCTAAGAAAAAGATCATCAAAATCATAAAGGTATGAAAAAGATCATCAAAATCAAACACTAAATGAGTAATATTATCAAAATCAAAAAACGTATGAAAAAAAAATCACCAAAATCAAAATTTAAGAAAAAGATTATCAAAATCATAAATATATGAGAAAGATTATCAAAATAAAAAGCGAATGAAAAAGATAATAAAAATCAAAAACGTATGAGAAAGATTATAAAAATCATAAACGTGTGAGAAAGATCATCAAAACCAAAAACGCATCAAGATCATCAAAATCAAAAACGTATGAGAACGATCATCAAAGTCAAAAATAAATTAAAAAGATCATCAAAATAAAAAACGCATGAGAAAGATCTTCAAAATCAAAACCGTTTGAAAAAGATCATCAAAATCAAAAAACGTATGAAAAAGATCACTAAACTATATATTCTAAAAGAAAGATCACCAAAATCAAAAACGTTTGAGAAACATAATCAAAATCAGAAACGTATGAAAAAGATCATCAAAGTCAAAAATGTATAAAAAAGATCATCAAAATCAAAAACGCATGAGAAAGATCATCAAATTCAAAAACGTATGAAAAAGATCATCAAAATAAAAAACGTATGACAAAGATCATCAAAATCAAAAACATATGAAATATTATAAACATAATACCAAAGTTATAATGCTCAAGACAATATCGTTTCTGTCAATTAGACTTCATCAGTTGAGCTCCAATTTGAAAAGTATGTGTTTATTTCTAAAGATGAAGTGGTAAAAGATCATCAAAATCAAAAATGTATGAGAAAGATCATCAAAATCTCAAACGTAAGAGAATAATCATGAAAATAAAAAAAGTATTAACAAGATCATCAAAATGAAAAACGTATGAGAAAGATCATCAAAATGAAATACGTATGAGAAAGACCATCAAATTGAAAAAGTATGAAAAAGATCATCTAAATAAAAAACGTATGAGAAAAATCATCAAAATCAAAATTCTAAAAGAAAGATCATCAAAATCAGAATTCTAAGAGGAAGATCATTTAATTAAAAAAACGTATCAGAAAAGTCATTAAAATAACAATTCTAAGGATAAGATTATCAAAATCAGAAACGTATGAAAAAAATCATCAAAGTCAAAAACGTATGAAAAAGTTCATCAAAATAAAATACGTATGACAAATATCATCAAAATCAAAAACATATGAAAAAGATCATCAAAATAAAAAATGTATGAGAAACATCATCAAAATCTCAAACGTAATAGAATAATCATCAAAAATGAAAAACGTATGAGAAAGATTATCAAAATGAAATACGTATGAGAAAGACCATCAAATTGAAAACGATGAGAAAGATCATCTAAATAAAAACATATGAGAAAAATCTTTAAAATCAAAATTCTAAAAGAAAGATCATCAAAATCAGAATTCTAAGAGGAAGATCATTTAATTAAAAAACGTATGAGAAAAATCATTAAAATAACAATTCTAAGGATAAGATCATCAAAATCAAAAACGTATGAAAAAGATAATCAAAATCAAATAAGTATGAGAATGATCATCAAAATCTAAAACGTACGAGAAAATCATCAAATGCATACACTTATTAAATTAAAGACGTATGAGAAAGATTACCAATATCAAAATTCCAAGAGAAAAATCATCATACTCAAAATTCTAAGAGAACAATCATCAAATTAAAAAACGTATGAGAAAAATCATCAAAATCAAAATTCTAAGAGAAAGATCATAAAAATCAAAAACGTATGACAAAAATAATCAAAATTAAAAACGTATGAGAAAGTTCATCAAAATCAAAATTCTTAGAACAAGATCATAAAAATCGAAAAAAAATTTAAAGGAAAGATCATCAAATTAAAAAACGTACAATAAAGATCATCCAAATTAAAAACGTATGAGAAAGATCATCAAAATCAGAAATGTATGAGAAAGATAATCATATTAAAAAAGTATGAGAAAAATCATCAAAGTCAAAAATGTATGAAAAACATCATCAAAATCAAAACCGTATGAGAAAGATCATCAAATGCAAAAACGTATGAAAAAGTTTATCAAAATAAAAAACGTATGACAAATATCATCAAAATCAAAAACATATGAAAAAGATCATCAAAATCAAAAATGTATCTCAAACGTAAGAGAATAATCATCAAAAATGAAAAACGTATGAGAAAGATTATCAAAATGAAATACGTATGAGAAAGACCATCAAATTGAAAACGATGAGAAAGATCATCTAAATAAAAACGTATGAGAAAAATCCTTAAAATCAAAATTCTAAAAGAAAGATCATCAAAATCAGAATTCTAAGAGGAAGATCATTTAATTAAAAAACGTATGAGAAAAATCATTAAAATAACAATTCTAAGGATAAGATCATCAAAATCAAAAACGTATGAAAAAGATAATCAAAATCAAATAAGTATGAGAATGATCATCAAAATCTAAAACGTACGAGAAAATCATCAAATGCATACACTTTTTTAAATTAAAGAAGTATGACAAAGATTACCAAAATCAAAATTCTAAGAGAAAAATCATCAAACTCAAAATTCTAAGAGAAAGATCATCAAAATCAAAAACGTAGGACAAAAATAATCAAAATTAAAAACGTATGAGAAAGTTCATCAAAATCAAAATTCTTAGAATAAGATCATAAAAATCGAAAAAAATTTAAAGGAAAGATCATCAAATTAAAAAACGTACAATAAAGATCATCCAAATTAAAAACGTATGAGAAAGATCGAAATCAGAAATGTATGAGAGAGATAATCAAATAAAAAAAGTATGAGAAAAATCATCAAAATCAAAATTCTTAGAATAAGATCATAAAAATCAAAATTCTAAGAGAAATATCATAAAATTTAAAAAACGTATGAGAAAAATCATCGAAGATCATCAAAATCAAAAACGTATGAGAAAGATCATCAAAATAAAAAAACCTGTGAAAAAGATCATTAAAATAAAAAACGTATGAAAAAGATCATCAAAATCAAAAACGTATGAAAATGATCATCAAAATCAAAATTCCAAAAGAAAGATGGTCAAAATTACAAACGTATAATTCAAAAACGTATGAAACAATTTATGAGAAAAATCTTTACTGAGAAAATATATCTGAGAAATCATCACTAATAGAATGTATAAAAAAATTGCTAACAAAAATATATCGATGTTAATCTCAATTTACAAATAATCATAATACTCCTTGGGAGTGGAGGAGTCTTTAATATGAATGAAAATGATGAAGTCGGGGAAAATGTCAAAAACATGTCAAAAATTAATTTTCCAATTTATTCCAAAAACAGGAAATGGAATCATACATCCATGTAAATCACTAAGATGCAATCAGTTTTTCGGTCCATGCAGCAGTTCTGGAGGTAACTCCTGAGACCTATTTTGCCCCACACTGGATCAACCTCTGAGTCGATGTAGTAAAACAATACACTCCCGCCAGAATAAAATCCACCTACTAACTGCATACATTGTATATATTTTGGAAGTCCAAGGACGTCTGCGTGCAGACACGAAACTATGCCTGTTCATCAGCTAATATACCGCATTTATTATCCATCTCAAAGGAATTTCGATTTCAAAACATAACAGGTATGATGAACGGGCGAAACGTTCTTCGAACGTCTGACGAACTTATTTCTACCAGTCATGCAAAGGACAGAACGGGTATAAAAAGATCTTAGATTCTGTTCTAATAAACAACAATGTCCAAAGGGGCATCGAGCAGATCATAACGTCTCTGGATCAGGGCAGCTTGTCACCGCAGGTAAGCCCTAACGCGACACTCCATATGTTGATCAATGAACTCAAAAACTTTCGGATGGTCCTTACCCATACAATGCAGGAAGAGAGTTATAATATATTGGAAGACAACCGCAGTCTAGGTGACTTGTGGCAAAATTATCAAATGAACGCGAAGACCATAGATTATTCAACATAAGTTTTGTCCAGTGGACCAACGTTTCACATCCGTTATTTATCAGTTCCGATGCGTTCCTTGTCAGTTATCGTACATTCAACATATGTTACATATCCATAGTCCGGTTGTGTATTAGGTCCACCGTACAAGAACAGATGTAAACAGGACAAGTACCTTATAAGGAACGCATGAGTAACGAGCAAATCGAAAGCCAGCGCATACCTACTCTAACAGACAACTTTGTACGGTATATGGTGTACGTTCCAAATTTTGAACATGTTCATAACCTTCCATCGGATGGAATGTACATCGCCGGACAAGGAACACATGGCTCCATAAAAAACGGAAAGGAAACGTATGCGAACATACACAAACGGATTTAACATTTTGTTATACGTTGACGTCCGTTAGCGTTAGCGTGACAGTAGCTTGATGAAATAACCCCATTATTCCGACAAAATAATGTCCGACAGAACTTTCTCCGAAACTGTTTTCAACGGCATAATCTAATTATACGCCCAATGGCATCAAATCCAACAAACTTAATTCCGAACCTTCTTTAATCCGCGGCAAACGGATATACGCGTATTTTTCATGAGTTCTCATGCTGATCAAACTGTTTGGTATCGGGTAATTTCTGCACTTGTAAGGAAGTATTTTCTACACTTCCAAAAGTATACGTAAAAACTTGATGATTTTTTATTGTGTCCTGGACATACTAAAGATTTATACTTTGATATCTGAGATGTTTTATATATTTAAATTAGATTAAAATTCATTATCAGATATTAATTAAGTTATTTTAATATTATCTACTAATATAACTTTTTCATATGCCGAAAATACCTGAATGACGAAAGTTAAGTGCCGAAGTAACTTGTACAAATTACTCGTTGTCGATATTACTTGATGCCAGAATAACTAGAATTCCTCCTTTTGTTGGATTATTTTACCAAATCGGGTTTTATTAATCACTACCAAGACTGGAATCAACCGTGAAAATATAAAAACTATTTTGCGAGTGAAACAAAAAGTCAAGTTGACCTTTATCGGGGAAATTTGGAGGGGTGGGTGGGGTGGGGAGTGAGGCTTTATCATTGATTTAACGATGCAACAAGATTTAAACCATTTTACGGTGATTTCGGGATAAATGCTGTCGTCGGAATAAAGAATTTATAGACGATGGAGTTTATAGATCTCGTATATCGATGGTGGATTAACATGACACTGTCAAGAAAAATGTGTTGAATAAGGGTACCTGGAACATGCAATATATTTAGGTTTAGGGGATACGGGTTTGGTTGTCAAAACAGGATGGTTGCCACAAATATGTCTGAAAATAAATGTTTTGATATCGATTTGAGTGCCGTAATGATATCTTAAAAAATATATTTGGTGAAATATTTCTATAAATGGAATGTTCATACATCCATTTTTTTATCTTTTTTGGAATCGGTGGTGATTATTTTCAGTTCCATTGAGTAAAATAATAGTTGTGCAGTTAGGCTCCATTGAATTAAAAGAAAAGAGGCGATATATAAGGACTAAGGGTAGAACTACAAAAGCTTGCTTATACAATTGTGTGCTAAAACATTCATAATTATTCCGATTTCTTTCTAAAGGATCATTCCTAAATCTTTACATGCAAGTCTAAAACAAAAGCTGTACAAGAACAGGATGAAATGATAACCTATGTCTGAATTTTCAATGTGTTTTGTTTTGGTTTTTAACCTTCAACCAATTTACTCAGCAATACAGCTAGACTATCACTATCCCTTTAGATTATTTTAAAATATCATAAAACAACAACAACAACAAAACAAAAAACAAGAAATATATATATATTGGTTACGTTCAGACCCATATCCTATTAAATTAGATCTAGTAAGTTTTCATCTTAAAATATATTTCAAAGAACCAGTAAACACAACAGCAATCATAACGTATCAAAATGTATCAAAATAAATGTGCGCCGACAATTTTACAACTTGTCTGTTGATTGTGACGTAACTTTAACTGCTCATTTCTCTGGCTTACTACAGCATTTTCACGAATGTTAACGCATCTCGTATAAGAAATATTATCGAATCAAATGTAGGAGAAAAATTAAAATGTGTTAGAAAAATCTGAACTCTCAAAATATAAAAATATTCATCACATACATAACTTTGGTATTATGTTTATAATATATATACAAAACATTGTATCAGTAAACTATCGAAATCAAAAGTATTAATTATTCACATGCCACATATTTAATAAAACCTCATTTATATAAAGATGTATGAAAAATGTAATTAAAATTGTATGTGTGAAAAAATCATCGAAAATTTAACATATGAGAATTTTTTTTAATAATCATCAAAACGTATGACAAAAACCATGCGACACAAAATGTTTTGAAAAATTATCAAAATGTATGGGATAACCCCTCATAAGATAAAAATGCACTGAAAAAATATCAAAATGTATGGGATAACAGAAAAAATTATCAAAATTTATGGGATAACTCCTCATAAAATAAAAATGCAATAAAGAAATTATCAAACTTTATGGGATAAATCCTCATCAATAAAAATGCACTGAAGAAATTATAAAAATGTACGGGGTAACTCCTCATAAAATAAATGAGGCACTGAATTTTTTTTTTCAAAATGTATGGGATAACACCTCATAGAATAAAAACGCAATGAAAAAATTACCAAATTTATGAGATAACTCATAAAATAAAAATGCATCAAAAAACATTATCAAACTGAAGCAAAACTATCATCAAATACAGAAAATGCGTTAGAAAAATTGAAATCAATACGCTTGATAAAAGTCATCAAAATCAATATGTATAAAAGAAATAATCGTATTTGAAATGTGCAGGACAAAATATGAAGACAGAAAATATATATGATAAAAATCACCAAAATCAAAATGATGAGAAAATTAATCAAAATAAAAAGCAGAAAAAAAATCTTCCGACACAAAAGGTGTCAGAAAAATCATCAGAATAAAGAAAGGTATGGAAATAGAATTAACATGTAAAGGTGAAATTTTCAAACACAAAATAATTTACAAGAATATTATCAAAACAAAAATGTATGAGAATGTATGTTTAACGTCATTTATAAGGAAAGCAATCAAACAATAAATGTCTTAAAAAATATAATGAATATAAAAATGTATCAAAATCAAAACGTGTAAAGAAAAACAGCAAAATCATGATGCATGAGATAATAGCATCAACTTAAAACCAAATAAGAAAATTCATCACAATATAAAAATGTATCAGAATAATAAAAATTGTTTAGAAAAAAATCAAAGATTATGAGGAAAATCTTCAACACCATAAACAGAATGTTCATTAAAATAAAGTGCATGAAAAAATCATCAAAATCTAAACGTATGGGAAAAACTTGAAATCTTACTGTACGAGAAAAAATTCATTAAAATTAAAATGAATAAGAAAAATCATTACAATGTAAATGCATCTGAATATTTAAAATAAAAAACAAAGTTTGAGAGAAATTATAAGACGACGTTAAAACATAATGATAAATATATATTTGTGAAAAACATGAAAATCAATATTTATGACAAAGATCATCAAAATTAAAATCGATAAAAAAATCATCTGGTACAAAATGCATAAAACATCATGAAATAGAAAAGTATAAAAAAAAATATCAATATCATAATGAAGCGGAAGCAGTTTGAGCAATAAACAGATTTATTTTTTGAGCTAAAAATCATAGTATACAAAATTGACAATAGACTAAGGTATTTTCAAACACAAACACTAAATGTCTCAGAAAAAAAAATTATATGAAACTGTATGCATCAATAATGTAGAATAATGTAAATGTCTACCGAGGAATAAAAGCCATCGCAATATAAAAAAATTCAGAATATTTAAAATTTTTTAAAACCTCAATGTTTATGTGAAAAATCTTCAATCATGATGTAGTCAAAGTTCATCTCATATGTACATAAATGTGAAAAATCACACACAAAATGTGTGGGGGAAAGTATCAATAAACTCACCAACTGATATAAAAAGTGTATGAGAAAATCATCAATATGTTAATGAATGAAAATATTATTAAAACCCTACTGTAGATGAAAAACCATCAAAATGAAAATTATCAAGAAAATCATCAGAGTATACATATGTATTTACCATCTGAAACAAAACATTAGAAAAATCATTAAAATGTATGAAAAGAATCACTAAAAACAAAACATTAGAAAAATTATTAAAATGTATGTGAATAATCATCAAACACAAAACATTAGAAAAGAATCACTCAAAAATGTGTGTGATTAAAATCATGTGAAAATCACAAAACAAAACATTAGAAAAATCATTAAAATGTATGAAAAGAATCATCAAAAACAAAACATTAGAAAAGTCATTAAGATGTGTGTGAAGAATCATCAAACACAAAACATTAGAAAAGTCATCAAAATGTGTGTGAAGAATCATCAAACACAAAACATTAGAAAAGTCATCAAAAGTAAAATTGAAGAAGTACCAATCAATAATCAAAACTCAAGTCCACTATAACACGACGAATTAGATGTGCAAATGGTCTCAACATGAAGAATAATTACGAATCCCAAACGGGATAAGACCAGGTGTCCGGAAGGAGTCAGCGTCTTCTGCTGGCATGCCACACCCATCGCAAATGTTCCATGGAAACTTTTCTAGTTCGATGAACGTGTCAAATTCGGTAAAAAGGTCAAGTTTGGTGATGAGGTCAAGTTCGGTGAAAAGCATGATTGGTTAAACGGAGTCACTGTCTGTGGCCGTGATCCAGAATACTATCTAATATCTCTGAGAGGGGACTTCATAATGTTTAACAAGATCACCGTATCGACCATAAAACTTCTTAAACGACGACACCAAGCGTTCAACAACGTAACCTTGTGTATGTACGTGAAGAATCATCAGATACAAAACATTAGAAATGTCATCAAAATTTAAAATGAAAGAAAGAAATCACCAAAATCCAACATCAAAATCCAAAATAAAAGAGAAAAATCAACAAAATCCAAAATGGAAGAAAAAAATCATCAATATCCAAAATGGAAGAAAAAAATCACCGAAATCCAAAATAAAAAAGAAAAATCACCAAAATCCAAAATAAAAAAGAAAAATCATCAAAATCCAAAATGGAAGAGAAAAAAATTACCAAAATCCGAAATGGAAGAGAAAAATCATCAAAATTTAAAATGAAAAGAGAAAAAATCATCAAAATTTAAAATGAAAAGAGCAAAAATCATCAAAATTTAAAATAGAAGAAAAAATCATCAAAGTCCAAAATGGAAGAGAAAAAGCAAAACAAAATTGTGTTGAAAAATCACCAGACACAAAATCCATCAAACATCATAAAAAGTTTAATGTATGTATCAAATCTAAAATGTATGAAAAGTATTAGATTGAAACTGAGTAAGAAAAATCATTTGAAACCAAATGAATAAAAAAAATTAATCAATATGAGAACTTTTCAGACATAGAATACATGTATAAGAAAAAACACTCAAAATATTTTTTAACAAAGCAATCATCAAAATGTATGAAAAAATGTTCAATTAAAAATTTCAAAATGTATGGGATAACTCATGAAATAACATAAAATAATAATCAAAATCGAAATGTATGGAAAATTCATCGATACCTAAAAGTGTGGGAAAATAATCAGAATCACAATTGCACAGAAAATTATCACAAAATTTGCATCAGACAAATTAAAATAAAATTTTATGAGAAAAATTAAAAGATATTAAGGTAACAGTAAAAAACTTAAAGAAACCGTAAGATTATCAAAAATGTATGAGAAGTTACCAAAATGTATCATCAAAATCAAAATGTAGGAGAAAAATAAAAACAAAAACATTAATGCTTAGTTAAGGGTATAAGTAAAATCCTCAAAACAAAAATGAATGAGAAAAACCAAAGTTGAAAAAAATTCGTAAAGTCATCTAAAATGTATTAGAAGTTATAAAAATATATCATAAAAATCAAAACGTATGAAAAATTATCTGAATCAAAACTTATAAAAAAATCGTTAAATTCAAAATGTATGAGAAAAATATTTAAATCAAAACGTATGGAACCAAAAACCAAAAGAATAAGAAAAACATAAAAATAATAATATGTAACAGTAAAATCATGAAAATCAAATTATGTGAAAAAAAAATTGAAAATTTTATGTATGAAAAGATAATTAAAATCAAAATGCATGAGAGAAACGTCAAAATCATCCTGTATGAAGAAAAATATAAACATGTGGGAGAAAAATGATCAGACACAAATGCATCATCAAAATCATCAAAATCTCTGAGAAAAAAATCATCAGGATCAAAGTGTAAAAGAATAAATACTAAACCAACAAACATTAGAAAAATCGTCAACATGTATAAGAAAAATCATTAAATTCAAAAATGAGTAAAAATGTATTTTGAACTTTTCTGAAATAAATTGATCAGAAAAGTCATAAAAAAATATTAAATAAAATCATCAAAATCAAACTGTAATGGAAAAAAAATTGTGTTTATTTGTATGAGAAAAATCATCAAAATCCAAAAGAGAAAAAGTTTCAAAGTAAATATTGACTAGAAAAAACCAACGAATTTAAAAAATTATCAATATGAGAAAAAATTCAGACAAGAAGTACAAGAATAAGCACTCAAAATCAATTTGTTTGGAAAACTATCATCAAAATATATGATAAATTTAAAATCACCAGGCAAAATGTTCAAGACAAGATTAACAAAATGTATGTAATCATAAAAAAGTATCAGAAAAACGAGAAATCAAAATGTATCAGAAAAACCAAATACAAATACAATACAATTTAAAATATATGGAAAAAGTAGCAAACTACAAATGTATTCGAAAATTTATCATAATAAAAATGTCTTCGAAAATTCACCAAAACTAAAATGTATGAAAAAACTCATCAGACACATAATTTTTGAAAAATTAAAAAAAATAATATATTCAACAATCACAAAAATTATGTAACAAAATTGTATTAAAAACATCAATAAGAATATGAATAAATGAATCAAAACAGAAATTATTGGAAAATATGATCATAAACAAAATGTAGTAAAAAAAAGCATGGAAATGTATGTGAAATTACATCAAAATTGAAATGTTTGAAAATTATTGTTCACTCGAATTGTATCAAAAAATCACCACAACAGTAAAAAAAAACGGTGATGTAAAAATTATTACAATCAAAATGTATGAAATAAAATCAAAAGAGACAAAATTAAAACATACGTAAAACCATCAAAACCAAATTGATAACAAATCAAAATTTTAAAATCTGTAAAAAAGTTGTATGAGAAATTATCAAAATGTATCACAAAAATCAAAATCAAATACAAAAATAAAATTGTATAAGAAATATCATCGGACAACAAGTATAAGAATAAGTAGTATACACATCAGAAAAGTCATTTAAACAAAAAACAATAAATTAAAAATAACAAAAAATTTAAAAAGTTAATATCAACATGCATGAGAAACAAGATATGTTTGTGAAACATAAATTCCCCCGGTCCAAAATATTGCACTGTCCTACATTTGGCCCCACCCCAACCCCAGGGGCATGCGATGTCAGTGAAATGTGAACAACCCCTTAGAGGAACTTACAGTCTAAGTTTGGTCACTGTACCACAATCCAAACTTTAATTAATGCACTTTACATGTAAGCGGGACATAATTACGGACAAACAAACAGAACGACGGACGATCCAAACACTAGATGCCCCCCTCCCCCGGTGGACCTTTCACATATCAAAATGCAGAAAATAAAGTTGTATGAAGAAAAACATAAGAATGAAATTGTAGGAGAAAAATCATTACCGTCAAAATGTATCAGGAAAATCATCAAATTTAAAAGGTATAAAAAAATCAGCAAACCCAACATTTTCAAACACATATTTATAAAGAAAATCATCAAAATGTATGAGAACAATTATTATGTCTAAGAAACAAAAGAAAAATCCCAAAAATTCAAATGAAACAAAATCATCAAAATCAATAATTTTTGTAAAATTATAAAAATATAATGTATGAGAAATGAATTAGGTATTTTCATTATCAAGAGTTACCACCCCTCATAGCAGGTATCAATTGTGATGTCATTTGTTTGTGCGTAAAATGAGAAAAGTTATCAATTGAAGAGTCATCTGTTTGTGTGAAATCGACGTTGTTTTCTCACTTGACATGACGTCACAATCGATACCTGCTGACATGTGAGATAACTCTGACTAACGAAGACAGAATAAGCTAAATTATCAAAATCAAAATGTATGAGAAAAAACATTGTTCAAAATAAATGAGAAATATTATCAGACACAAATGCATCAGAAAAACCATCAAATGAAATAGAAAAATCAAAATAGAAATGGACAAGAAAAATCATCAGACACAAAATGCATAAAACATCATTATGTAACAAAACTAAAATATATAAAAAGCATCAAAATCAAACTGATTAAGTAAAATCATGAGAAACCAAATGATTAAAAATATTCACCAAAGTGAAAAAAAATCAAGAATAAGAATACCATATCCGACCCATTAAGCTCCCAGGGTGCTGCAAAAATCAAGAAAAGGGGTGGGCGCTTAATGGGACCAATGAAAATTCAAACTGACCCAAAACAGTTAATTTTTTTATAAGGCACAGTGGCAAAGTTGGTGTAGGTATTGCCCAGGACATTTATCAACAATTCTGTTGCTTGAAAATTACAGATAAACTGTTACTTATGACAATTTAGGTCTATATCTCATTGTCAACCAGAAGGAAAGATTCATGATCGCATGTAAAAGGGTGGAAGAGTGCTTAAATGGAGATGGGCGCTTAATGGGTCGGTTATGGCAAGCACTCAAATCAACTAAATGTTAAGAAAAATTAACAAAACTCATAAAAAAACATGAAATAATCACAAAAATCTAAATGTATAGAAAATTCATCGAAGTATTAATATGACAAGAGTCATCAGAACTATAATTACTCGGAAAAATCATCACAAAATATGTAATACATTAGAAAATTGAAACTTAAAATGTATGAGAAAAATCAACAACGATTATATTGTTGAGGATGTACGAGACAGAGCAACACACACAAAACCTAAAAAAAAGTGTATGAAAATGTAAAAATCATTTAAATCACTAAATGTATAAAAAAATCAACAAAATAAAATGGAGAAAAATCAAGATAAAAAGGGTAAGATAAAATACATTATTTTCAAAACGTATGATAAATGTCATCATACTCATCAAACACAAATCAGAAAAATCTAAATAAATATTGATAAGAAAAATCATCTGACACAAAATGTATAAGATAAATTAAGATTTTAGTATCAAAACTAAAATGTATGAAAATTACCAAAATCAAATTGAATGAGGAAAAAATTCATCATTATGAAAAAATATTTCGGACAAAAAGTATAAGAATAAGATCTCAGATTCAAATTTTTGTAGAATGATCATAAAAATGTATAACAATTGCGATTGTGTTTTGTCTGTTGTCGTCCGTTAACATTTTCACATTTTCAGCTTCTTCTCAAGAACCTCCTGGCCAATTCCAACCAAATTTGGTCACTAGTATCAATACCTGAAGAGGCACGAAAATTGCAAAATTTGTGGTCCCCACCCCAGAGGCCCTAGGGAGGGAATAGAAAACATGAAAAATAGGGTAATTTTAAAAAAAAAAATTCTTCTCTGCTGTGGTACCTTACTGAAACAAATGCTTTACATGGTTGTAATGTCCGTAAAGATTTAGGTGACCTAAAAATCGAACCGTATGGAATAATTATCGATATCTAAAATTATGAGAAAATCATCAGAATCAAAGTGACTACGAAAACATCATCGCAAAAATATATATACAAAATGATGTCACAATGTATGAGAAAAATCATGAAATATAAAATGTTTCAAACATATCACATTATAAATGGCAAAAGAAATTCGAATATTCATCATAATAAAAATGTCATAGAAAATTTATCAAAATCAAAATGTATGAGAATATTCATCAGACATAATTATTTACAAAAATTGTATAAGAAAAATTATCAGAAATTTTTTTTTTTTGACAATTAAATTCTAAATGCATGAGAAAAATCAGTTATGCCAAATGTATAACCTATCACACACATTTATTTGAAAAATCTTAAAAAAATATCAGAAAAATGAAAATCGAAATGTGTGAGAAAAATCATTAGATTTAAGATGTATAAGATAAAGTATAGACACAAACGATAATCCTAAAAACTAAAAAATCATCAAAATGTATCAGCAAAAATAATCAGGATATCACCAAAATCAAAATGTATGAGAAAAATCATCTGACACAAGTGCATCAGAGAATCATCAACATCCAAAATTAAAGAGAAAATAAAAAAAATGTATTTGCAAACAATCAAAATCTCTAAGAAAAACATCAGAAAACACGATTAGAAAAAATCACCAAAGTGCAAAACCATCGAAATATCTAAGAAAAATAAAGTCTGTTAGAAAAATCATTAAAATCTAATGTATGAAAAAAAATTAATAAAATCGAGATGTATAAGAAATTTTCAGAAAAATTAATTCTTTCAGAAAACACTTAAATCAACAAGTATGAGAAAAGTAAGAACATAGTTTTAAAAATTATCACAAAAATAATCAAAATACGAATGAATGAGAAAAAAACATCAAATTAAAATGTTTCAGAAAAATTAACAAAATAAAAATGTGTAAAAAAATCTTCAGACAAAAAATATTGAAGTTACATTCCAGGAAGTTATTGTATTGTTTTACATTATCTTTATAAATCCTTTCTTAACCGAGGGAAATGAAAATCTTTAAAAGAAATACATGTAATAATGGAGTTATTAGAAGAATTTCATAGGAATTTTCAAGTTTCCTTTGGTATATATCTCCCTAGTTATTTCAGAGCGCCATCATGTGACCGCCGACACGTGTCCTGCGCTATAGATGGTAACTAAAACCAAAACGACTATAGCTGTGCTGAGGAAAACGTGCACGAAACAGCAGTATGCGATGAAGCATAAGATGATTACAATTAGGACAAAAACAGCAGATGAATAACTTCAAGGTCACCAAATGCCGGTGAAGGGGTTATAATTTTGGCCTATGCTCGGGACTAACAGCCACAGGGTTCTTTAACGTGCTGACAACTACTGTGACACGGGACCTCGGATTTGACTGTGTCATCCGAAGGACAGGAAACCAACCTGCCGCCAGCTGGACTCGAGCGTGCTACCGACTGAGCCAGGATGAAAAATTGGCAACCATTGTGCTTCATCACTGGTAAGTGCCGTACGCGTAGTCGATACTTTCAGTTTCACTTGGTCATCAATATCGGATCATGCATTGTAGTTTATTCAAATAGATTGTTATTCATATATGTGTAATTAATTTCATCGTAATACATGAATGTATGTCCTGTTCAACAATGATTGGGTGAGTAACGATACCTTTTACTTACCAAGACGTTGCTGTCGGAACTTGCACTCATGATGACTTTGTTTTGATTATCACAAAGACTCGTTTTTTATTTCACGTCACTATCATATTATTTTAATGTCTATAAATAGATTGATGTGCTTAGTGTCTCCCACGATTAATTAACTAATTAGTTGAAATAGAACTTTCAAAATATGATGAAAGTAAATGCAAATACGCATATAATAGAGTACAGAAAAGTTTATTTATGAACAATAAACATTACTCCCCGTAATATGGGTTTAATTGAAACATCAAAATCATATTGTACTAGAAAAAGAACATTAATATTCTTTCAGGGAAATGTTTGAAAATGTATAAGAAAAATCATAAAAAAACAAGATATGTATAAGGAAAAATCACCAAAATCACAATGTTAAAGAAACCTGAAAATCAAAAAGCTCTAGAAACAACAGCAGTAATATACATCTTTCTGAAACATATGTTTCAAAATGTATCAGGAAAATAGTAAAAATTTAAATATATCTGCAGCAAGAATAATAAAAATCAAATATGTATAGGAAAAATTATCAGCATCAAGGATTTGATATTAATCATTAGTATCAAAAAAGTAAATTTAAAATCAACAGTATATGTTTTTAGTTTTCAGAAAAAAATACATAACAACATTATTAAAATCAAAACTGCCAAAAGAAAATTAGAAGACGAGAAAAAGGTCAAAATTAAAAATGAGACCAAAAGCAAAATGTATGAGAAAATGATCAAATATAAAATGAGAATAAAAATCATTCAAAACGAAAAATGAATAGGAATCATCATTAAAATGTCAGAGAAAATACAGAAAAAGCAATATCTGTAAG
This sequence comes from Atrina japonica, assembly GCA_030159075.1. Classification (NCBI taxonomy): domain Eukaryota; kingdom Metazoa; phylum Mollusca; class Bivalvia; order Pterioida; family Pinnidae; genus Atrina; species Atrina japonica. The sequence continues at coordinate 83,394 of BROG01000691.1, read as the reverse complement.
GAAACTTATAATAAAAGTATTTGCCAAAATTCTTTAGAATCAAAACGTAATTTAAAAATCTTCACAATATCTTTTTACTTTTTAGGAAAAAAATCTTTGACAAATATCATTGGAATAAAATATCAGAAATAAGAAAAAAATGTTTCAGAAAATAACAAAATATTGTATATCATCACCATCATCATCATAATGAAAATGGATTACAAAAATCATCAGAATCTGAATTTACAAAAAAAAAACACCAGAAACAGTCAGAGTAAAAAATTATCAGAAAAGTCAAACTGTTTTACAAAACTCATTAGAAACAAAACACTACAAAATCATCTAGGTACAAAAATTATAAAAATTAGAATGTAATTTTAAAACAAAGAGCAATTACAAAAAGGAGTAAAACAATCTAAACATTCTAGAAACCTCAATACTATATATTATATAAAAATATATAAGAAATATCAAACACAAAACGTATTTGTAACAAAAATTCCTCAGAATCTGTATGTATAAGTATAACAACATTTTGTGAAATCATCATAATAAAAAAGTATGAGAAAAACCATTTAAATCGAAATGTATGAGAAAAATCTCCAGACACAAAATGTATCAGAAAAATTATAATCAAACTATTTTTCTGATCATAATTATACATGTAACAAAAAATGATGTAATTTAAAAAACTGAAATAAAAAGCACAGCACAGAAACAAAAACAATAGCAAAAGTAAGTAAATAACCATAAAAGTACCAAGAAGAGAACAAAAACAATACAAAAATATAAAAAGTAAAATTAAAACTCATTAAATCACATAGAGGGTCCTTTAAAACCCATCCTCACCAGCTTGGGCCAGACACATTAGATCATTAGTTCAAGGATCGAGCTTGAAAATTTCCCTCTGTGTCAGAAATGTGTTTGACTCACATCTCTCCACTTTCCCATATGCACCCTTGTACCTTCAATACAACGCCATCTGTTCAATATTAGTGTGAAGTTAAAATGAAAATGGTTTTAACCAATTAGAATCGTTTACTGATCTAGCCCTGTAGTATGATCCCTTATGTAATGTCAATGACATAACACCTGTGTTTACCATACCTTTTATATATTTGCTATATCCTATAATTATCCATTTGTTATGTATATATGTCACAGAGACAAATAACTGTCTCTGCTGGGAATCGAACCTAGGGCCCCTGGATTATAAATCTGGTGCTCTACCAATTGAGCTTTGTTAGGAACACTATTTAACCATGCTATATTATCCCCTCCATTTTGAAAGAGACGTCCCGACTCTTCATTCGGAGGTAATATCACTTATTGTGAAATTAGTGATGGATAATTGTATTCTATCCAGGAAGAACCCTAGTCCCAACGTGGGCGCCAAATGTAGTACTGGGAATCGAAAACCTAGGGCCCCTGGATTATAAATCTGGTGCTCTACCAATTGAGCTAAAGGGGTAACCCCACTAGCCAAGCTAGTAGGAACACTATTTAACCACTGCTATATATAGTACAACTAGTCGTGAAACATTTTCTATAGAAATACAATATATGAGTGTATCAACTGAACATCAAACAGCAGCAGTCCTGTACAACCGTTTATTCCAGGAGCAAACCATGGTGCTACCAATTCTTCTACTGGAATGTTTAAATGGTTATACACAAGTTTTATATTAAAACACAATTTTTACTACTCTGATAACACCAGTATCATATACAAAATTATAAGATATACTTTGAAGCATTGATAACGTTTTTTCTTTCACTACAATTTAAATACCTAGTTGTTTGTCATCTGCACGTGTATTTTGTTAAACAACATTCGGATTGTAAACTCAAGTACTACATTGAAGTGATCATAAAAAGATGGAGAAATGTCGAATAGACAATTCAACTTTACCGTATTGAGATATTCCAATGGGCACAAACCGTGCTCCTTTATTAGTCGGCCTGTTCTTTTACCCACACACCACAGATTTCTTAATCGTCTGAGTAGAAAGAAACTGAGATATTTAAATATAGTGATAATGTTTTAATTAATTATGACAATCCCGATACTTATGTGAAAGTAATAAATTCCTGACTGTGAATTTTAAATCAAAGATACCATTCGTCTGAATCCAAGTAATCCGAAGTGTCTGCCTTGTTCGACATACGACCATTCCATTGTCACAAGGATATAAGAAATTGTGACTTCTTAAAAGTACTTTGATTTAATACTTACTTTACTTCATAGCAACAGCTGTTCTGGAGTTACCAAGCCCAGCTTGCAAACTGAAAGTAAATCACTGATGTCAAAATTAGTCTGAAATTGTCAAGTTTAGTATATATGTACTCATGATCAACACATTTCTTTTTTTATTTTGATATATATATATATATAACTATTGCACACGAAAAAAAATGAAAAATATAAATATACATACTCATTTCTTTAGTGTCGGACTCAAGGTATTTTAATTTTAAATGGCAAAACCTTCAAAAGATTTTTATGAGCTGGAAACAAACTAGTGTTTTATGTGGATCGGTGTATTACTTATTCACTCAACTACCGGTGAAACCGTTGAAAGATATATTTTATCCGTCCATCCAGTTTAGATTTTCCTCAATATTCTTTAAGTATAAATGGATTCACAGATATAGACATGTAGTAACAGATCAGAATGTTTGTTGCGTTTGACATTACCGTTGAAATAGACAACTTCAGTCAAGGTTTTCCAATCCACTCTGTTACTCACACACTTTGACAAATTACATTTCATATTTGGCGGTCACTGGTAGCAACATCTAGCGTCGATCTAATTTCACTTAAATTGTACCGACACTGTCCCCTGACATTAGCCAATGAAAAGACTCGTGGCATAGCTTGCATGTCGCCATTAATTATTCTGTGCTTACACATTTACCCTCTATCATGTGGTCGATGCGTGATCGATTGTAAGACGCGTTCTGATTGGCTCATGTAAACGATACTTGCAGCCAATGGAAATCGACACTGCAAAGTCACAATATACAGGCCAAATATGTCAAGGTGTGTGAGTACCGGGGGTGGATCGAAAAACCTTGGCTTGGGATCCGGAAGACGAGCAACTGTAGGCTTATAAAGGAGTATAGAATAATCTTCGGACAGCATTATTTTATATTGAATATAAAACCACATTATATTTATATATATATATATATATATATATATATATATATATATATATATATATATATATATATATGCATATATATATATATATATATATTGTAAAGCCATTTCTTGTAGCATTTCAATATAATTTTCACGTTTAACAGAGAATCTTTCAAGGGTTTCATTGCTTTTTTATGTAATACACTAATCTATTATTTCAAAGTCTTGACAATTGAATATTAAGCAAAACGTAATAATTGAACAATTAATTTTACTTACCTATACAGGAACCCAGGGTTTTCATCACAAAAATCTAACTTTTTGTTTAAATAAATAATTCTTTTAATTTCTGAGTCAGAAAATTAAAATAAATCATGAAACCATTTTTATTTCTTATTTTAACAGTGAAAAGTCTATTGTGTGGTAAAATGATAGTGTCCGAAACTATTTTGCACTTTTTTGTCTCTGTACATCCAAGCAGATAATTTCACTGTAACTGCTAAGAAAACTAAGCCCAAAGATTTCTGTCAAAACGGCTCCACTGCAAACACGACAAGAGTAAAAAGGGGACCCACTTTTTTGCACAACCTAAAAAAGGAATTCAAGTCAAAACTGCACCACTGCAAAACGCCCACAGTAAAAACTTACACGGTCACACTGCATTGAACCAACCAAGTAATCAACGACAAAATAAGTTCATACAATACGTTACAATTAGCATATAATACATTAATACTAAAGCAAGGTTATAATTTTATTAAGATAAAGTCTTTTAAATATTTTATTTATTTCCAACTCTTAAAAACACGTACACAAGGATATACGGATGTAAATATATAAATATAGATTTAAAATTGTTCAAGATTCAAGATTGTTGAATTAATTTTTTTCTTTTATTTTATTTATTTATTTATTTATATATTTATTATTTATTTTTTTTTTTTTTTGGTTTTTGTGGGGTTTTTTTATATATATATATAAAAGTGGGGCCATTTTGATATTTTGATTACGGCCGTTTTGACTGGGTCATTTTTTGCAGTGGGGCCGTTTTGACCGAACACAAATCTACTAGCAAGACCCATAGCTCCATAGTGTCATTTACAAAATATAATAGAAACCCCTACAAAACCCCTACAATAAATAAAGATATGTTTTATATCTAAGAACGCCCCAGTAAACAGCTTGCATGTATAGATGATTTGCTTGAATATCACAATGATTTTAAAATACACAAAAATAGTAAACAAGATACATAGCGACTTACCCAGGCTACCTTTTTCTACTACCGACACTGATTCTGCACTGAAAAGTAACACTTCGCTGAAGAAATTCAGCTCTGGCTACTCACTGAAAATAATTATACGATTCAAATTTTCCGTCATCCTACTTTAGAAATTGAGTATTTGTACTTGGTTTCGAAATACTGCGTGTGCGCACGTGTGTGTATTGTATTTACACCCACCGGATAAATTCACATTTTACAATATGACGTGTCAGAGAGAGAGAGAGAGAGAGAGAGAGAGAGAATACTTTTTACACGTCTTTGAGACTATTGTTTATTTTTTGCAAACACTTATTTCGATTTTTTGCAAAACGAAATACATTGAAGCTTACTGTCATTCTGTTTGGTATAGATCTATCGTATTAGCGTTCCAGTATGCCAAATGCCAGTTTGTTTAAAACATTTATACTATATGGAGAAATAATCATTCGTGACTAAACAAACGCGTATTAATTAAATGTGAGTTGTCATCTCAACTGTTAAACCAATTTAGTAAAATAAAAAAAAAATTATGAACATCGTCAATATTCATGGAACACGTGTCGTGGGCGTGGATATTTTCTCAAGCAGTTACGGGGCAGTTACCTCACTTCCAAGGTTGATTTTTGTGAGAAAGTTTGCAAGTTTACTTGCAGAACGCCGGTGATCTCTTCCCGTGTACATTGTAACCCTCAAGATTATCCATCAATAAAAAATGGTCGTCACCATAACTGAAAAATTGTTGAGTGTGGCGTGAAACAAGCAGCCACAGAGCCAGGATTGGCACGAACTGACGAAAGCGACTCATAGTTTTCGAACCTTCTGACTTTAAACTTTGGATTAACGTCTTACCATTGTGTATATGTGGAGGCATGATAAACAATCAATCTTAAGTTTATCGCACTAAATACAATGGACAACAACTCCCTCATTCAGTTTGCCAAGTCGTGCCATCTGAGTGTTGTCAAGCAGAAAAATGTACAACACTACGTCATAGAAAATTTTGCGCAAAACGTCATCACATTTCTAGGCTTGCCTCGACCATTGCATCACGTGATAACATTTTCTGCTTAGCGTCACGTGAACACGCATTGTAGAGTTGATACTAGATACCTCTAGCTCACTTCGGTTCTCTAGAGTCCACAGTGTGCTATTTTATAGACCTGTACGAAAGGTCGTAATCCCTATATCTAAACTTTTAGTCCTAACTACCATGATAATGCATCACTGATTGGTAATTCCCATGACAATTAGGACTAAGACTGTGGATTTAAGACTTACGACCTTTCGAAAAACGGGCCCGAGGGTCGGTTATTAATAAATTGTTAACTAGCTTATTTTTATTCCATAAATTATGACATGTTCAGTTTTTGTATTTTGTGACAAGGCAACATATCATCTAGCGAGTTAGAAACTTGGGAGCCACATACAGAACTGTATACACGCATTCGGAAAATCAATTCTGAAAATCGGAAACCCGGAAGCCGGACATTTTCAAGCTTCCAGACACAATGTCATTTGTTCACCCACTGCTAAAAAAAACATCGAAAAACCTCGTAGGCATATCAACAATATAATTACAATACATGAATATTACAATTTAAAGCAAGTTTAACTCACGGGTACTTGTAGACAGGACATCTAAGTGTGTCTTGCCCATAACCGCTTGATTTTTTAGTCAATTTTACTTAATTCTTTTAACCAAAACATGGTAAGTTTGGGATATACCAGGAAAAAAGACTTAAATCTAAATGTAGTTACACCCTATATATAACTATAGCTCTTTTTTATATAGTTTCATATAGGGTATAACAACATTTGACTTAAGTCTGTTGGTTGGCCATATTTCTAGGTATATCTCAAAATTACCATGTTTTGATGAAAAGAATAAATAAAATAGACTAAAAAATCAAGGGGTTATAGGCAAGGCACACTTAGATGGTCCTGTCCACAAGTACCTGTGGTTTAACTGAGCTATGTAAATATCATAATGGAGACTACAGAAACGTATTTAAATACAATCATATTGACCCTTTAGCAGTAACTGCGGTTCTGTGACTTTGCCAGTTTTTCCGGTTGGCAAAATGATACAGATTCCCGGAAAATGATGTCAAGAAACAATCAGTTACTATAACGATCTATATTTTAGCGGGTAACTATATCACTTTGCCTATCGGAAGACTAGGAAAGTCACAGGACCGCAGTCACTGCTAAAGGGTCTATTCAAGATAAACGAACTAAACCTATTCATGGGAATTGTATGACCTATTTTAGAATACGTGACCCGAACCGCCGATGTTTAAATGACGTATAATAAAATCCGTTGTGTGGGGTGGTGAAATGTACGCAATTTGCCCTTGGGCCTATGTCCGGACTTTTGGCTCAATGTTTAAAACGCTTGCCTGGCATGTGGGAGGATTCGGGTTCGATTCCCGGTCTTGATTACAACAGGGGTGAAGTCTCATTAACCCTTTCTTGACCTGGACTGAATTTAGATAATAAAGCATAACATTATTAAAATTACACTTGCAAGAGTAATAGATCATTTTCGAGCTCTTACGTAGTCCGTTTTTGGATCCGAATTTTTCATGCGCCGATTCAGCTTTGTTATGCTTAGGGATTTCCGGTATGTGTATTTGCGTCGATCAAGAAATAAAACGCAGTTATATCTGAAGGCCAGATTATTGTCACTAGTCCATTTATGTCAAAAACTAATTGAGGTTAACCTCTGAACTCTACACCAGAAATGAAATATTGTGACATTTTGATGTATTGTATGAACTCAAGCATTTTATATACAGTCGAACCTCGTTTTCTCGAAATCGACGGTACCAAGCAAAATGTTCGAGATAAACGGGTCCTCGAGTTAAAAGGTCTGTCACTAAATTCCTCTGATTTCTCTCGTGAACATTTCGGAATTTACCAGAATTCTAGTGCTGACAAAATATGTTTTCTGTATCGGTTTTTTAGTGCGTACAATGAATACAAATCTTCACAAAATCTGTTAATTTGCTCTCTGGTCTTAAATTTATGTGGCTAATGTTACTTTCAATAAGTCTAACGACATTTCACAATAATTTAATAACATTGAACAAAGAAATAACTTCGAGATAACTGGTCGATTTCACATTGAAACCAAACATCCATGTTTTGACATCGACATTAGTGGTTTTTCGACTTTTCCGATCTCGAGTTGTCAGATCTTTTTATAGTAAGATACAGAAGGAAAATTGCCGGGACCGGAGCTTGATATCGAGATAACCGGGTAAATCGATATTACCGATCTCGACATAACGAGTTTTGACTATAATTGGATTAAACTACTAAAATGGGGAACAGAAATAAGTAAGCAGTCGCTCCTTTATATGAGATGTCAAAATAAAGGGAAAATAATACCACTTATAGAAGATAGTATCAATCTTACTGTGATATTCATTAACCCTGATTATCATGTTTTCACTTTTTTTAATTGCTGGGGTTCAATATGCTAAAAAGCAAAAATAGAGGTCCATGTTAAATAAACAAAAGTGAAAACATGATAAACAAAATGACAATCGATAGCTGATCAATTTGGAGACTGCATTCATGAATTCACCAATTTAATATTGTTAAACGTCTCTCTGTCATCATGAGTACAGTTTTACTGCCCAAGTACATAAAATGTCCAGAAGACACTTAGAAGGTATCCAATACTACTACTGGTCCATGTTGTCGCCGCCATATTGTCGTAGCAACAAACTTGCATAAACCTACTAAACCACCCCAGGAGGCAGTCTGAATGGTTTGATAAACTAGTTTGGGTTTAGGATAAAACAAATGAGAAATCAGTTTTAGTTCAGAACCAGTTTATGTAACGAATGGAAAGTTTGCTAAACTGGTTCAAAACTAAAACCAGTTTCTGTAGAACAAATTCGCCCTTATTGTCACAACCGAAAAATGAGTAAAATCATCCGTATCGTAATCAAAAGGTTACTCCGCCTGGCCAACTTACGTGAATCGGACAATTCTTAACACAACCCATTTCGTTCAAAGAATGAGGTTTCACCAAACGTAACCTGAATAAACCTGGGGTCGGGTATGCTCTCCAGGAAAATGTTTATTCGACTGACCTTTTTCTATGAATCCTGACCAAATTGAATTAGACATTTTCTTGTTTATTCTTCAAAATCATCACTTTGACAAAAAATAAGCCTAATGCTAGGGGATCCGGTATTGTCCGATTCACATAAGATGGCGGGACGGAGTAACCTTTTGATTATCATACAGATGATTTTACTCAACTTTCGGTTATGACAAGCTACACGGGAAAAACGTTTTATTCCTCACTGGATACTCTCTTATGTATGGTGAAAAGTCGGAACGATTACTCTAGTCAATGTAATTTTATGTTATACATTATCACCTAAAATTTAAACTCGTCCAGGTCAAGAAAGGGTTCACAAGACTCCATTCCGCCAGGTTACTAGTTTATGGATTTTACTATAGTACATTTTAGAGTTTAACACGAGATGCTTTCCTAGTAATATTGGGGTCTCCGTGGCCCAGTGGTTAAAGCATCACGCTTTGAACCATGAAGTCTCTCACTTCTGGTCAGCGCAGGTCGGAGCTTGGAACTGCCGCTGGAACCTAGGCTTAGTCTTGTGAGAAAGTTTGCCAGTTTACTTGTGGAAGGCTGGTGGTCTCTTCCCAGGTAGGCTACATTATATCTGGGTTCTCTCCTCCACCATTTGGCCTAACTGAAAAATTGTTTATTGTGGCGTAAAACATCACTCAAAAGTTTTTAAAAAATCCTGGAAATACTTTTTTTCACAAGTGCTGAAAGGTCATTGTCATTTGTCTAGCTACCAGGTGGTAAATTAACACATATATATCTCAAACCTATCTATTAAAAACCGACCTCTCACATCTTGGACCGTTTTCTGATATGTCGCGTAGAGTATCTTATGAAATGTGTGAATGACATTGCGTATGTATGTAATGTTCAGCCAATGAAAATGCGACTTAATAGAATTTGAATGTTTATTGAATGGAAAAGCTTACAAGCAATGGTTCCGAGTATGAGCTCCATTTTTTCAGTTTACGTGTCTCGACTTGTTGGACCTTGCATCGTCGTAAAACCACGGTCCGGAATCGCTGGGCTCTTTCGTACCCATGGTCTCATTCGACCGAAATCTCCATTGCATATTTTTATTTTTCATGAAGCCTCAGCCAACGTGTGCTCGCATTCGTCAACCAATCAGATCGAGGCTTTTAAACAATGTCAGAATTGTATTGGATCAACAGACTATGCGATAACCTCTGTTGCCGATCACATTTACTGTGATTGGATAAATTGGACAACACCTACTCCTTATAAATATTCATTAGCTACGCGAGATTTTGGTTGCATGATACTTCGGGTAGCGATTACGGACCGTGATTTTACTACGATTTGCTTCGTGGTACTAAATTGTTATCCATTTTCAATTCCAAGGCATTAAATTGACTATGGATTGAGTGTCAGCAAGTAAAATACTTGCGAAAATTGCAAGAGTGATTCATAGATTGGAGAGTTTTTTTTATTATTTATTATTATCATAGGCGTCGGAGCCGGGGGGGCCTAGGGGGGGGGGCTTAGCCCCCCCACTTTTTTTTGCAAAGATAGGCATAGGTGTTGAAAATTGGGGCTTAGCCCCCAACACGTTTCTGGCGTGTGTGTGTTTTAAGTTGGTTTAGCCCCCCACTTCTGGCGTGTGTGTGTTTTAAGTTGGTTTAGCCCCCCACTTTCAATTTGCTTCCGACGCCTATGATTATTATTTTAAAAGCTTCTGGAAACGATTTCGGGCTCCTAAGAAATAAACATTTATTCCATCTGGAGCACATCATTAAAATATAAACTCTTGGCTTCGTTTCTTTCAGTAATATAAAAGAGAAAATTTCAAATCAAATAACCCAATATGGATCCGCAAAGGCAAATAAATAACTTAGTAAACAATAACAAAATTAGTGTTCAAACTCAATGATAATACATGTAAAAAACAATATAAATGCAAATTAGGATGGGTGTCCAGGAAAGTGATAAAGATGTAGAAATGCATTGTACACCGGGGACAGCCCACTTAGCTGAATGCCGTTATACACTGAACTCCGAAGGTCCGTTACTCCACCTAAGGTCCGTTATACCGAAATAGTACTAAATGCCGTTTACGTGGAAAATTTTTACGTTTGGGGATACATGAAAATGAAACACCTTCCTCCTACCTTTTCGAGGCAGTCGACGTTCCAGTTCCACCACTGTTATAGCAATTTTAGCGTCTAAGTCATAATAAGAGTAAAACATGTTTGTATTTTAATTACGTCAGTTGCTTTTGAAATTTATTAAAATAATTGTTTTAACATATTGAAATGAAATAGACGAATGAAAACCGTCAGCCCCCCCAAAAAAAGTCGTAAGTCCCATAGTTATATCGAAACGGTCCATGACTGTTGCGCACGACCCTCAGGACAGGACACAGCTGCGCTAATTACACACTATTGCAAAAATAACCTGACGCGCCAACGTATATACCAACGCACAATCGCGCTTACAGACAAACGGGCCTTTGGATCAATGGGTCTTCCGAGTAACGCCCCTTCGGGCTACCGGGCCGTAACCATTGTACAGATATTATGGGAGAAATTATTCAACAGATGAAAAAATGAAAATGTGAACATCATTTAACTTACAACGAAACAGTGAAGTAGCCTATATGTAATTGTTTCGGGGCATAATAAAACGAATACCGAATGTAATGATCAGTTATTTGTGGCAGTATAATATAAAGTATATACAATAAAACTTGCTTTAGCGACCACCTGGTAACAAATACTTTTTTCTTTTCTTTTTTTGCTGTACCCAATAGTACCATTGTACATACAAATCAACCTCTATATAAAGACCATACACCTCCCTATAAAGACCGGTTTTGTTGTGTCCCGAAGGGGGTCTTTATACACAAGTTTCACTGTATACATTTGAAGATGGTTATATGGCCTGTAACTTATCGCTAGGCACATCAAGACAATTGAAAAAGTGCATTAATTAATTTCACAACATACATGTAACCTTAGTAAATTGCATTTTGTTTGATTTTGTCCTCTAAATTTGGAAGACATCCAAAATTAATAAGTGTTCGCCCAAAAAATAATTTCACATTAACATACTTTGTAACCTTAGTCCAATTTGGTTTTTGTTTGCCATTTTTGTCCTCTAAATTTGGAATGACATCCAAAATTTTTAATGAGAGTCCTGGGCTCGAAGTCATCAAATTTATTCAGTACTGCTTATGCATTTCTCCTGGGCCCAATTTTGATCATATTTGGTTTAGTTTACATTGACAGGTTACTTTGGTATCAAAGATTCCATTTTGGTTTCTATGAATTACATAACAGATCCATTTATTGTCTTTGTAATAAACATCGAAATGGCATCGCTAAAATTTTATTCTCACGAAAAATAGGCTTATGTATTTCTCCTGGGCCCGAAGTCACCAAATTTATTCAGTACTCAAGCTTATGTATTTCTCCTGGGCCCGAAGTCACCAAATTTATTCAGCACTCAAGCTTATGTATTTCTCCTGGACCCGAAGTCACCAAATTTATTCAGTACTCAAGCTTATGTATTTCTCCTGGACTCGAAGTCACCAAATTTATTCAGCACTCAAGCTTATGTATTTCTCCTGGACCCGAAGTCACCAAATTTATTCAGTACTCAAGCTTATGTATTTCTCCTGGGCCCGAAGTCACCAAATTTTATTCATGCACTCAAATTTAAGCACTAATGTATTTCTCCTGGAAGTCACCAAAAACACCAAATTTATTCAGTACTCAAGCTAATGTATTTCTCCTTATGTATTTCTCCTGGGCCCGAAGTCACCAAATTTATTCAGCACTCAAGCTCAACTAACTTGTCAGGATTTTAAGGTGAAAACACGCAATACAAATTCTAAAAAATGATCAAAAGTATTGCTCATTTGAAGAAAACTTAAGAAATATTAAAAAAAACAAACGTTTGAGTACGTACAAAAATTTTGAGTAGGCTATCGTATTTATTCTTTTTTTTTTGTACAGGAAAATCATTAGTGTGACACAAAAATTTATGTGTATCTGTGAATGAGGAGAAATATAATGTTTCCTAATCACTTAATCCTAAAGGTTTTACAAACTATTATATAGTCAAAATAATGAAATAAGAGTTAAGCTTGTGTATTGAGTACCGTGACTCCGGTCTCAGAAATAATAAATAGATTACATTGAATGGAATGTCTACAGAATCAGCCATCTCTTACACAGAGTTGTCGGACCTGGGAGGACAAAGACTGACAATCCTGTGTAAGAGATTACCAAACCTGGGTCCGAAGTCACCAAATTTACTCAATACTTAAGCTGAGCTTTTTTTCTCATTATTTTGACTATATAATTTTTTGTAAAACTTCCAAATGAGTGATTAAGAGATATATTATTATTTTACATCACTCACTTAAACATTTTTGCATCACACTTATAATTTTCCTATAAAAAAAGAATAAATACGTTGAGTACGTACTCAAACATTTTTTAAAAAATATTTCTGAAGTTTCCTTCAAATGAGCAATATCTTTCACCTTTATTTACAATTGTATGCTATCAATATACATACATGTTTAGTTACAAATAAATCCTACGTGATTTTGCCTTTTAAGACATAGAAAGTTAGTTGAATTTAATTACTGAGTAAATTTTGTGACTTTGGGCATTGAACTCGTTTTCAATCAGGTTTAGTTAAAATTGGATAAAGGACATACTTTAGAGGAGTTTTTGGGAAAAAAAACAGCACTGAGTAACAATACACATGTATTGAAATGAAAATAAATTATGCGAATTTACAGAGACATACAAAAAGTATTCAGTCTATTTTATGTTTTACTATATATTTCATATAAAACCACATTTTAAAAATATATATTGTGAAGTCATCTCTTATCGCATTTCAATGCAATTTCGTCTAAAAGTTTTGTGGTGAAACTTCATATAAGGGTAAGCAAATGTGTGACATCTGACATCAGTCTTTTTTTTTTTTAAAATAACTCTTTTTCTCTGATTGATGGTGAACAGAAATGACTTCAGGATAATCTTCTTGAAAAAAAAATATTGGTTCTATATTAAATATACCTGTATCGTAAAAATAACTAATATACAGGCCTTCCGTGGATCTGCTGTTTAAGTTAGTCGTTTGACTGTAGTTGGATTCCAAACATTTAATTTTTAGTAAGCAAGTAGTCTATAGGTCTATGAAATGAAGAATTACTTACCACTGTATGTGAGTCATGATGCAAAATAAACAATCAATCCAAAATTAACTCATCAACCCCTAAAAAACAATGGACTCTTCTGTAAATCAATGAGTTAAACCAATCCAAATGTGTCTTTAGGAGTGAACAAGGTAGAATTCCCCGCTCAGTTCCCAAGTTTGTCAAGGCGCGCCATCAGGAGTGTTGTCAAGCAGATAAATGTACACCACTACGTCATAAAGGATTTTGCGCAGTACGTCATAATTTAGTAAATGATGTGGACGCATCCTCTTCTTTTGCCAGGTCACATGGACTCATTGTCATATTCACATTAGTTTATCATTTTTAGAAGAAGAAAAAATAAATCAGTCTTTTATTCCAATGAATTCAAACTAGACAGCCTGAGTCCGTTAAATGAAATCAAATTCTGATAAAACAGAATAACCTATATCACAACATGTCTCAACCAATGCACCACGTGACACAGGACACAATGATCATTATGAACGCATCCTTACTTTTTGTCGTATATAATTGTGTGATTGATGTTATCTAAGACTGATATTATCATAATCTAATCTCATAGATCTATGTACCTCATTGTGCCGAGACAAAGTTCTTAATCAGTAAAAAGAAAAGGCATTTTAGTGAGATAATGATAAAATAATGTTTTTAAAATAATTTGGGCCTATGGAACAGCAAAAAAAGTTCATCTTTTTATTCATACGAAAATATACGCATGTATCACCTCGTCTAATTGCCTACACAACATCTAAGGCTAGTAGATCTATCTACACATGATTTTAAACGTGTTTTCGGTGTGTAGAAAAAAGTGGAGACTCCAAACCGGAAATGGTGTAAGAAAGATGCACGTGAATCATTTTGTCATTTACCACACCAATATATTTGTCCGGTTATGGTCATGCGCGCAAAAGTATTTTCTCTCGTCGTCTCGACGACCTTTTAGGCTAATGAGTAATGTATCTACTTTCATTTTAAGTTCCAAGTAAGGTACAGGTAAATTATATCTTTACATTTATTGATTCCTTCTTTCTCTGTTCAACAGAGACATATTGGTCAGACACTAACCGATAGGTAAACTTTAAAAACGGCTCAGCTCACACTGTCAGTCTATTCACATTAATCACAATCACACAATGATCGTGTAGTCCTGTAAGATAAGCCTTCGTTGGTTCAAGTCGTTTGATTTCAACGCTTTTCATCGGATATTTGTTTTTACTATTAATACTGAACCACGAAGTCTTATCGGAAGTTGCCATTTTCTCGTAGCAAGTTCCCAACGAATTTTTGGTGGGAACTTTGAATGGTTATTTGATTTTGATAATGTTTTCAACAGTGTTTGTTTATTTTTGTCATTATTACCGTATTATAGATAAACATCTCAAATATTTACACACATTGTTTACTGAATCATACATGTATGGTAGAGTTATATCCTATTTTGAAAGTTTTCCAACTGTCACCCCCTCCTTTTAGACTGTCAAGCGGGTCATGTACGAGACGTTTCGCAGTCTTTCAGAATGCTATGAGAAAACAGCGACTTCCGATAAGACTTTGTGGTTCAGCATCATCCAATAAAAAACAACATCAAAAACAAAAAATTTTAACCAACGAAGGCTTATATTATAGGACTAAACAATGACGATTGTGCAACAACTTCAGTTACTTCTGAAAGTGAAATAGTGAAGAAGAAAAAAATTGAGCCTCGCCTAAATGCTACCTTGGTAAAGAGACCACCTCGCATTTCAGAGACACAAGTTTTCAATCTTTTGTTAGTCTTGATAAAAATTATAAAAAGACAAACTCACTAAATGCAACACATATCGTCGAGGGTCCTACATTCGTCAGGGTCCAAATTTCAACAGTGTTCTTCTTTTGTTTATATTTCTTATAATCCTGCAGCATCATATATGTAAACGCACACAAGTATAAAACTAAACATTTTCTTTCTCCTACTAGGAGAATGTGCTGGACACAGATGAGTTATTATATTTTTCTATTTTTCCAAAAATGTATAAATAACACAATAAATGATTCAAATTACTCATTATGAACTTGAAGCACTATTGTCTGCCAAGCTTGGACAGTAAGCAAGGGAAATCACGTTTTATTTGGTTTATATTATGCGCACATGTAATCGTCGAAATAAGGACCCACTAATGGCGGCACCCAACTATCACTGAGTGGAACTTGTTTCATGAACAGAAAAAATAATGTCTTTCAAAGTAAACTGATTACATGGATAGATATTGTACTTAATAAGGACTTTGCTACCAGGCATATATACTAATAAATTTTGACAGAACTTGGTATATATACATTTCGAAGCGATGGGACAGTTATGCCTGTTGAAATATGAACCCTAAGGGATGCTTTCATTTATGAATTACCCAGTGACATGGGTTTTTGACGATCTAAGGATCCTTCCAAATAAAGTCATGTTACTGTGGAAAACATAAGCCTTATATTTGAGATTTCTGTCACGGAGAGAAACATAAATAATTAATTAAAAATCACATCCATTAGTTTTTATGATATTAAGGACTTGGCTTTTCATGCACAGAAGTTGACCACCATCATTTGATATTGAGCAAAACAACCGCTTTTATTTTCAATTTTATTCTGAGAATCTCTGTCGCCAAAAGAAACCACATAGATAATAAATTAAATTGTATCAATATTTTGTTCATCTGAATATTTAATATCATATAAGTTTGTATAATATACAGGACTCAATTTTTTTCATGCCTACCTGTTTCATAACTTGGATCACCAGGAAAATAATTTACGTCTAATGGTGTATAATATCAGTTTCTTGTGATGAAAGGCCAAAGGCTCAAGTGAGCTATTGTGATCACTCCCCATCCGTCGTCTGTCCAGCATTTGTCCATAAACTTTTCATATTTTCAACTTCTTTCTGAAACCACTGAAGAGATTTTGACGAAATTTGACAGGAAGCAAGTGCTAAAGGTCCTTTACAAAGTTTATAGTTTTCAGCCAGATTGGCCCAGGTGTGGATCCAGGGCGGGCTAGAATAGGTCCCAAAATGTACATGTACCCCTACATGAATTTAAAAATGGACTGTTTCTGAGTGATATACATGGATGTATTATTTAAGCTTATATTTTTCATAGAAATCAGAATATTAATTTTTCACTTGTCTTTTCAGACTTTGTTATTTTCATTCATTTTTGCATGATTTCCTCTATTATCTCCCCTTGCATTTACTTTGATGCATTCATTTACATACTTGCCAAGTCTCCTCCATATGTAAAATTTTGATACTTTCTTCAAGAAAAAGGCATATCTTCAACCCCCCCCCCCCCCCCCCAATTAAATTTTCCTATTAATTCTTACATAAATTTAGAGTCTCCCCATGAGATTGAAAAAGCTCCCCGTGAGTCTGCATTTAATGTATTTTACTTGTAATTAGATGAAATGTTTTTGTGCAAGAATTTTGCTGAAATTTAATCCTTAGTTTTTTTAATGGATTTCTTAAAACAGCAATATTTATTTTTCTTGGCCATATAGCCTACATTTACATATTCTTCTTGGTCTTCTTTCCAAATTTGTAGATAGTTCTCAAGTCAGTGATTTAGGCCCTCTTGGGGCTCTTGTTTGATTTAATCACTGTTAGAAAAAATGGTTACACATGTAATTAAAAAATGAACAAAAAAATTATAGCAAATGTAGTTGTTCAAACTTTTTAACCAACAAGATACTTTTACAAAGCAGCTTTGTAAATTTGAATAAATTAAACTATTTTTCACTGAAATGTATTGGAGATATTATAAATATATATACTTCTAATGCTGTCAAATTCTCCCCAATTTCTGAAAAGAAAAAAGAAAACAGCAAAAAAGTCCAAATGAAAAGTTACATACTCATGTTATTGCATAGAAAAAAACCTTTATTCATCATATTTGTTGTGAGATTTTAACAAAATTTGGTTTTATGATTGGCTTTTATTCTTTCATCTTTTAAAACTAATGGGTATTGGTGTGTAAAAAACAGTGGAAAAATGTTTCCTTGTTGAAAAAAAAAATCGCACATATAATTGGCATTTTTGTCTTGAATAGAAGTTATTCTGCAAATGGAATCTAATTAATTACGTACCGAGTGACCGAGTCACTGACCTAGATCCTTTTCCGATAGGCTAAATGCTAAAAGGAATTTAAGACAACAACCTACATTTTGCTTCTTATCATGGATGTTAAGGGTTGTTGGTACTGTAAAAATACCGATGAAAATATAATTCCAGCATTGAAACTGATCACCCCATTATATATATATATAGTAAAACCTGCTATAGTGGCCACCTCTATATAAGGATTACCTGTTAAGAAAGGCCAGTTTTGTCAAGTCTCTTGACTGCATACTTCAACTAGATTTAACCTGTTTATAAGGGTCACCTGCACATATAGGTCAATATTTTCTGATCCCTAGGGTGGCCCCAATATACAGGTTTCACTGTGTATATATATAATAATAATATATATATATATATATATATATATATATATATATATATATATATATATATATATATATATATATATATACACACACACACACTTCTTTTGTTCCACTTAGATGTTGCAGTGGATCAACTCCTTTTTTTTGCGGAATCTGTGTAGTGATTCATCACTTTTTGTTGTAATTCGATTTGCTACTTTTGACATTGTTTTGTTTTTGTTTACTTGGTACGTTGAGCATGCACAACAACAAGCTTTCTGATTGAGTTCAGTCTGGAGGTCATATGAATCAAAATGGGATTAAATAAGTTTTTGTCATCCTTCAAAATGATTTAAAAACTTATTTTATCTGTTTAGACCTTGAAATATATAGAAAATGTTAATATTTATCAAAAAGATACTTTAAATATTACTTTAAACTTTATGATTTTGCCATATTTAAGACCAAGCCAAAAGTTAATTGATACACTAAGTTTTAGGACTTTGAAGTTTTTGTTCATTTCTCCTTCTTGACCACAGAAATTGTCAGCAGTTCTCAGAAACAGTAGGTCAAAATTACTTACATGTATTAGAGATTTAGGGTCTTCATATATATATATATATATGTCAAGATGATTTGAATGGTATAATAGTATTAGTCCCCAGGGTTTATTCCCCACCCCTACCAGTTGACGATGTTCAAATATCTGTTACAAAACCTTTGTTAGACAATATAGTCATAGCCATAAAACTCTTTAAAAGCAGATGTCAATTTTGTCATATTGTCATCCTCATCCTCTTCCAATAGAGAATAGGACCTTCGTGGCCCTCACTGGAACCTAAGCTGATTTTTGTGAGAAAGTTTGCCAGTTTACTTGCAGAAGGCTGGTGTTCTGTTCCCAGGTATATGTACATTGTTACCATGGTCTCTCCCCCACCGTTAACCAGTTCACCCCAGAAGACACATTTGGACTTACCTGTGCCATTGATTTTAAGTAGAGTCCATTGTTTCTCAGGGTTAGAGGGGTTAAAAACTGGCTGCCACCATATACATGAGTGTGGCATTAAACAATATTCAAAACTAAAATTCCAGTAGAGAATGTTCAAATATTTCGAATTGTTGAGATCACCAACCCTTAACCATGTGCTTCCTGTGAGATGAATTGAATAATACAAATCTACATGTACATCACGGGGAGTCAAAAGGGGTTTTTACTTGTAGGAATTTGTTTGAAAGACTTTGTAACAGCATCCTCTTACAATCATTTCTCTCTTTTTTTTTCCAGATAGAAATTCGTGGAACAATGAGCAGGTCATATCCATTGAGAAATCGAATAACTTCAAATTCTCCCCAAAAACATGCAAACATGTCTGGGGAGAGTGAAGATTTGGTCAGTGGAACAGAAGATGAGGATTCTAACAGAACTTCAACTCCTAAGACCAAACCAAAGAAACGAGGTATCAGAAAGACAAATGACTCCCCCTCCCAAGAACCACACTACCATTCAGATTCATCCATGATATCTGTAGATTCACCTCCGAAAAATCCTGTCAAAGAGGACAGAAAAACATCTCCTTCAAAAGCTGCGAAAAAGAATGACAGCCAAGACAGCAAATCTTCAAGTTCAGTATGTAAATTATATCTCCTCACTTTGATCTTGATAATTACTAGTTGTCTGGTTTACCACAATCTCATGCAAGACAAAATTCAGAACATTGTAAACGCTCCTTTGTCACAATCGTTTCAACTTTTCAGGGACAACATAAAAATTGTCAAACAAAAATTCCTGTCACAAAAGATTATATTATGGAAAACCATCTTATCATCTGTCAAACATGTACTAGACAATTCAGAGCCAGAATATCCTGCAACGCTTTTATTTGTTGTGCCGAGAGGGAAGAGTATATCTTTGACAGGAAGCTGTCTTGCATATCAAGTAGTTGAAGCTGTAAACCAAGTCTACAACTGGAGCAAGACAAATGTTATTGATGTAAAAACTGCGCTGAATCACATATCTGATGCTGAGGATAAATATGAACTGGACCATAGACTACGAGAAGTCTTGGACTCGAGTAGTGACCGCAGTCAGGCTGTGGTGGTGGACCATTTTGAGGAACTTTCGCCGAAAGCTGTATTACTGTTTCACGGTTACTGCGACAGCGACAATGCCCCCTACAAACAAGCAATCATCATCCTGATTCTGCATACGGACATCAGTGCAGATGAGTTATTAGTTAACAACAATTACCAGAAATATATAGACGACCACCTCACTGACTTGTGGCAGAGTGGCTTAGATGAGGACAAGATACCACCCCTGATTGCTCGAGTGGCCAATAACAAAGTAGTTGTGACAGAGGAAGACACGGCGATTATACAGTCTAGTTGCCCATGGTTACATCTCTGAATAATTAAAGATGTTCATATGTGCTATGGAAACCAAAAACTTTGAAATATTTATTTTTCAAGAGAGAAAAAAGTGTTGACTAAAAAAATCAATGTTTAGAAAAAAAAAGTGCTAACACATCTTTGAATGCTAAAATGATATAATTAGATCCTGTTAGATCTACACAAATGATTTGTTCAATAAATGGATAGATTATTTAATCCTTTCCAGATCCTCGAAAATGATCAGTTTGAAATTTGAATCAATTTTCAATAGACAGTGGAATCTCCTTAACTCAATATCCAAGGGACCAACCTATTACAATGTATTACTTAGATATATCTGGAATTCGAGATAGCAGAATTTTCATTAACCAATTTATCAAGGCAGGTGTGACTTTTCAACAGTGGATGCTTACTCCTTCATGGCACCTGATCCCACCTCTTGATTTCCAGAGATGCGTGCTTGCCTGATTTTTACCAGATTTGTATATTGTATCCTGGACATACTGAAGATTAATACTGTTTTATATTCAAGAAGGCCGTTCAACTTTGTCATAACCGGAATTTCGACTCATCTGATTTTGACATAAGGAAGTTCCACTGTATTTTGAATTAGGTTACCTTGTGGTATTGCCTTAAAAATTTGAGACAACAAATTAGATCCACCTTGTAGATTGCTGGGCCATTTTATTTTATATGTTTTTGGGAAGAGAGGCCATGGCAATGTCACTAGCCATTTATTGACAATTTTGAACAAATTTTGAGTTTTCACTCATAGATATCTACATCACCTAATACTAAATTCTGAAAAAAAAACAACTCTGTAACTGTTTTATTGTTATCAGTTGTTCTGTAATAACAACCTATTATGGGGTTTGCTCTGAGGGCTACCCTGTATTTTGGCTGATGCACGATTCCCTTGAGTTTTATCACTGACATTTTGACTAAGATTCATTGACTTTTGAAATACTACCAGTATAAACTTACAAATTTTCATTCTCATTTACCAGTAATTTTTGCCATTACATGAGGGTGAATTTGACATGAAAGCAAAATTTTCAAGCTAAATCTATACCATCTATGAGACTATGATGAGTTAGGGCAAAATTATGGGATGCACTTGGAAATTGACATGAAAGCAAAATGTTGAAGCTAAATATATGCCATCTATATATGAGAATGTTGATTTAGGCTGAAATTAAGATGGGGTAATGTTTTCTGTAGTTGAAAGGCAAAAATTTCCAGTTATGCTGTACATTTGTGTCAAAATTTCTCCACAGATGACAATAGGAATCTATCATTGAAAACTTTTGAGAAAAGACAGGTTGCACTTGAGAAATTGAATATCTATTTGTTCATTCCTCCCTGTAGACATAAATGGAATAGGCTTGGCTTTTATTGATGTAATGTAAAACTCAGTTTTATTTTCTTCAGGGGATAACATCATTGTGAAATTGAAAAAGGCTGAAAATAAACAGACTAGTCTGATGTGAACTAATCCAGCCAGCCAAAAAAGTCCCAACCCCAAAATTTCTTGAAGTAGTTTTGCTCACTTTTCTTTTAAAATGAAAGTTTTGGAATTTTGTCTTTGATTCATACTGTAAATGTGGATGTTTTCGTCCTGTATTAAACAATATTGTCAATGATTTTTGTCCCCCAGGTGTGGTATTGGTACGTGGGGGTAATTTACATGGATAACCCTTCATCTGTATTTAGTGTCAATTACCCAAAAACATTTCCACATTTGCAGTTTATAAACATCCAAAAAAAATGGTTTTTAAAATTTTTGCCCAACAATCAATGACAGATTTAAAGAGTATTTGGTCGAGGCACATCAAAGGAATAATTTTTTAATGGCAGTCTTACATGTACCGTTTATTGCACATGTAACAAAATATCATTTAACTGTATTTAACCATTTGTATCGCAATAATTTTTTAGATGTGCACATTGTCTATTGATTTTATATTCTTTGTCAAGATCATAGATAGTGATGGTTGTTGAAGTATCGTAATACATTCTAAGGCCATTTATCCTATACTTAATCTGGAAGTCATGTAATGGCTTCCCATACATTTCTAAGGTCATTTATGCTGTACATAATCTGAAGGTCATGTAATGGCTTCCCATACATTTCTAAGGTCATTTATGTTGTATATTATCTGAAGGTCATTTGTTATATGTTAAAGGTCATCTATATGTTATATGTTAAAGGTCATCTAGTTTCTTTCTCATACATGTAAGTTCATTTCCATATACACTACTTATAATTTAGGCCTATAATGTACATCAAGTAGCAAGTGGCCTGTAGGTGGCACATATTCATTAAAGTTACCCCTACCAATTCAGTTGGCCATGTTTTGGATGTGGGTTTAAGTTGATTGATTTTCAGGGGTGGTTGACTAAGTTCATCAAATGTACAAATGTAAGCACATCTATTTATAGTCATTACATATGGTCTGTATCCAAGTGTACCCAATAACTAGGTTTTAAAATTTGTAATGATGATATTTATTTATTTTGAAATCGCAAGACATTTTTGTTATACAGTAGTTTGACCAAGATAAAATGGCACGTTTGTAAATAACAAGTCTAAATTAAATCATAACAGGGGCAACAGTTCAGTCGTTTTCAAAAAAGAATCGGAGCTACATTTTTGTTCTTGTTGTTGTATTGTTTTTTAACCTCCCACTCAAGAGTCTTTCACTCATATGGAGAAGTCACCAAATGTTGGTGAAGGGCTTCAAATTTTGGCCTATGCTCGGCACTTACGGCCATTGAGCAATGAGGGTTCTTTAACGTGCTAACACCTACTGTGACATGCGCTGCTGGCTCTACATTTTTGTACAGTAATGTATAGTTTCCAAGGGAGGGAAAAGGCCTGTACTTCCCTAGTGTGAAATATAGACAGCATGGTTTTGATTTCTGACAGAACCACAATGTGCCTTGTAAAGTTGATCTGACTATAAACATGTACATTATTCCTTGACATGTTTTTCATAATCAAAGAAATTTACAAAAACTTTATGAGACGATAAATTCTGTCATTATACAAAGAGATATAGTGTTTCATACGTTATAAGTCTGGCACCATAAAAATTGAAAATTAATAAAATCTGAAAATTTTACTCAACTATGGCAAGTGTAATCCTGAAATATGATTGGCTAAGCAGGCCACATTGAGAATATTCTCAGACTTAAAGTAAGTTATTCAATTCTTTGATGTCAGATCAAGATAAAACAGAATTATCAGATCAGTAGTATATCAAATGAAGTGTGTTTTGGCATTTGTTTTTCTTAGTAATTTTAGTTTTACACAATTGAATGGAATTTGTGATTTAAATGGAAATGTTCTAGGCCAAAAGTCACCAAATTTACTCAGTACACAAGTTCAACTAACTTTTCATGATTTTAAGGTAAAAACACACAAAATTTAATCTTAAACTGCACATGTATTTATATTGAATGCATACAATTGTAAATATTAAACTATTGCTTATTTAAAGAGAACTTCAGAAATATTAAAAATTGTTTCAGTGCATACTCAGATTTTGATTACTGTATTCAATGAACATGTATTTACTATTCTTTTTACAGAAAAAAATTAGTATGCCACATATTATTTTTTTTTGTGCGTGTGTAAATGATGAAAAATGATAGTGTATCGAGTCAGATCGAAAAGTTTTACAAACAACTAAATAAACAAAATAATAAAATAAAAGTTGAACCCGAGTACGAGGTAAACTAGGTGACTGGGCTTGGATCGCTTGGCCATCAACAGTGCAGTTATTGTAACCAGTAAATAAATAACAACATGTAGTCTCTCTGGGTATAGGAATATGACAGCATATCACTGCAACTTGAAATTTTAAGCTCAATGTATTAAACTCAAAATTCAAATTAATACAAGTATGTGTATCTAGAGTTATTATTCTTGGAAAATTGAGTATATGTGTCAAAATTTAAAAGTTGCATGTCACAGTTATATGCTTCCATATTTAAATACTCGGGAGGAATATTTTATGAACATCTTTGACCCCCCATAGTCACATATGAACTCACCCATTACAAAGAATATTAAAGTCCATTGACAGAATTCAGGAGTTATTCATTTTGCATTCATATTTTACAACAATTTAATATGCATTTACATGTACATTCGTATATCAACTTGTTCTTTCCTGATTTAGGACAGTAGACCATATTTTTTATTGATTTGGGCGAGTCTAAATGTGACTACAGGGGTAGACGAGTTAATAGAATTGTTGTAAATGTGTTTTGTAAACCTGAGGATAATTTACATGTGTTTAATGTTCATTTATCTTTTGCTTATCAATCTTACATGAATTTTCCTATGTTTAATAAAATATTTTGTTTGGTAATTGATTAATTTTTGCTTCAAGAATGAGTCTCATCCAAGTCTTCTTAAAAACTGATACCAACTATTTTTTTTTTTCATTTTCTTTTTTATCTCACCTGAACCAAAGGTTCCACTATGGGCCTTTAGCAAAAGGTTGGTAACAGTAGAACCTGCATTGAAAAACCACCATGTCTGCCACTAAAATGTGGCCTCTCAAGACAGGTGGTCTCCACACGTTTTACTGTAAACGGTCGTGTTTTCCACGATGTGTTCTTGAAAGACAGATGGTTATTCCTGACTGGTCCCTCAAGACAGGTTCCACTGTACCAAGTTTATGTGTAGTCATGTGACCTTTCTTGCTGACAATCTATGAGCCTGAAAATAAAAATTGAATTGTTTCATGTTGCCTGCCTATCCAACCCAAAAGCTGTCGCCCAAATTATTTTTTTCACATAAATTTTCCAAAATTTTTTTAATTCAGATTTTTTGGGCAAAGTTTCATCAACTGATTTTTATTTACTTGTTTCTTTGAAATATTGTTACACATTTGAAGACCTTTCCTAGGACCAAGCTCCCTGCCAAATTTGGTTGAAATTTGTCAAGTGGTTATTGAGAAGATGTTTAAATGGAAAAGTTAACTGACAGAAGACAACGACAGATGGTGGACTTTGGCAGTTATTAAAGCATACATTTCTTGCTTTGTTTGATTTCCTTTTCTTGAATAACAAAGAAAAGGTAAGAAATGCCGACCTACATATACCAACCAATACCTGAAAGGTATGGACAGGCAACATCAAACAAACAATTTTTATCCGTGGCCTCAAAGAGTAGTAATAACAAAATCCAAAGAATTGAAATGTGTATAAGTAGATTTTCCTTTGTGTATATACAATCAATGCAACAACAAATGTAGGATGCCTATTTAAAAAGAAGAAATATCTATACATATACACGATTCTGATGAAATAAAATGAATAACAATCTGCTATGAAGTATAATTACCAAATGGATGACAATGAAGGGATTTATAGTTCATATCTATGATCTTTTCACAGGCGAAAAAGCCAAGTCTTTCTTTTTACAATATTCTAGATAACTCGCATTTTGCAGTGTCTTTCACACTAGTCATTTTTTCAGTTTCATTATTTCATATAAGATGAAATTACATAAATGAATTACTGATTCTGTGAAGTTTTAAAGGATACGGACAACGCACGGCCATTATGAACATATCCATTCATACAATTGACAGCAGTCTGCGCCTCGTGAAAGTTGGTCATGGTGACAAAGCCGTACCCTTTGCACTGGTTTTTCTGATGATCCATTATGACATTGACCTTTTGAACTGTCCCAAGGGGAGCAAACAACTGCCAAAGAGTTTTTTCATCAGCATCATAGCCAATGTTGTAGACAAACAAGATATAACCACCTTGAGAGACACTCATTCCAGAGTTTGGTGTGGTGTAATTGTTGGTGCCACTCATTGGATTGTAACGAAAACGATTTCCTGGTGTTCGCATTGGACCATGTGCTCCTGGATAAGGATACCTCGGTTGTGGAGGAAAATGTTGTTGGGTCTGTCCAGCTGGTGGCCGAACTTTCTTGGAGTTGTCGTCGGCAAATTTTATCATTAACGCATCTTCTTCTCCTGGCGGAGTTTTCCCATTCATGTCATTCATTGCTTGTTCTGCCTCATTTCTCTTATCGAATAACACAAATCCAACACGCTTTGAAATTCCAGTAGCTTGATCCACTAACACGCGAGATTGGATGATGCATCCATATCCCCGGAAAAGATCCTCAAGTTCCTCTTCACGGAAATGTTTTGGCAAGTTTCGTACATACAAATTTGCTCCTTTTATATTTTCATCACTTGGCCTTGCATACGCGACCTTGACACGTTTATTTTGTAGAGTCAATCCATTAAGTGTTGCAATGGCTCTGTTTGCATCTCCAGCACTCTGATAATCAACAAAGCCGAATCCATAGCTGTATCCAGTTGATTTGTCCCGTACAATTTTGCATGATTTGATCGGTCCTATACTGAGGAACATAGAATGGAATTCTTCATCCGAAAGCATCTGTGGAAGGTAATTGATGATTAAGTTGGTTTGATTGTTGTCTTCCTCCATATCTCCGGATTGCTTGAGATCCCATGGTTAAAAAAAATGGAAAAAACAGGCAAAAAAATTAAAAAAATTGTTGGTTCCTGGCAAATTAAAACAAAAGACATTAGTAATTTTGAACAAACAAATACAAAATAAATTCTTTACCTCAATTATTCAGATAAATTCTTAAGTCCAAATTACATATAAATTTGTATGTAAAGATAAAAACTTCCTGGTGAACCCTGTGACACCCTCCCCCTCCCCCCCCCCTACAAGGTTTTGTTTTTTTAACTTAAAATATTTATCATTGTTATATCACCTCTACAGCAATTTCTAAGGAAGATTCCATATTATTATAACTGCCTTAGCTAACTACCATTCCCCCTATGGTGACTGGAATCCATATCACGGCACCAATTTTTCATTCTTGGGAACAGAATTTAAGTCCTAACTCTTTTAAGACTTAGTTGGACCTTGACATGCCATTATTTTAATAAAGTTCACTACAATTGTATTTAAGAGCTGGCGAGCAAAATTTATATCTATCAGAGAATATAAATAAAGTGAAACCTGTATATAGGGGCCACCCAAGGGACCAGAAAATACTGACCTTTATGTGCATGTGACCCTAATATACAGGTTTAATTTAACTGACGTATGCAGTCAAGGGATTTGAAAATTGGCCCTTATAAACAACTAATCCTTATATGGAGGTGGCCGCTATATCAGGTTTTACTGTACTTATATTATAGGAACTTAATTTTGGTACCAGTTGATTATTCTATAGTAAAGTAATACATATATTTAGTCCAGATACCATAATTCAAATTCTAAACTTTTCAAAAGCTAAGATATTCATTTTACATTGGGCATTTTTATATGATGTAGCAATTCATTTATATTTATTATCTGGCTTTGTATGTTATCTTTTTTTATTTCGAAAATTTACATTCATATATTATTCAAGCTCAACTTATGAAGTTTAATCAACAGAAACATTCATCTTGAGCCTTGGTTTTGGACTCAGTTGTAAAACGTTTGTTCGTTTGTTTGTTGTTGTTAAACATCCCACTAAAGAATCTTTCACTCATATGGAGACATCACCAAATGCTGATGAAGGGCTTCAAATATTGGCCTATGCTAGGCACTTATGGCCATTGAGCAGTGAGGGTTCTTTTTGCCGACAACTACTGTGACACGGGACCTCGGTTTTTACTGTCTCAACAGCAGGACTGGAAACCAACCTGTCGCCAGCTGGACTCGAACTCATGACCTTACAATCAAGAGTTGAGTGCGCTACCAACTGAGCCAGGCTGGCTCTGTAAAACTACAATGTTGGTATAGAATCAGGGGCATGTTTTATGAAAGGTTGCGAGTCCTAAATCCTAAGTCTTAGTCCTAATTATCATGAGACTGGCCAATCAGCCAGGTGTTGCCATGGTAGTTAGGACTAAAAGTTAGGATTTAGGACCTTTCGTAAAACGGGAACCAGGGCTCAACATTTACTAATGCCAAGGCAATTGATACTTTTTATTGGACATATGGATACATGTATACATGTGCATGTATACGGTATATAGGAATACAATTCAGGTAGGTGCCTGCCTTACTGGGCTGGCTGGAAGTTTTAAATGGATATCATCATAGCACCAATATACTGTGGAATGAACTATGAAACTACTCAATCAAGATCATGATTAGGGGTAGTATCAAAATATTTTAAACAATTTCATTTATATTGTACTTCCAGATAAAAACTGAAAATAAATAATGAGAAATGGTAACACGACAAATTAGTTATGTTAATCATCAAGCATCCAGTTGTTGTTTTTTATGTTCTTACAAGATAGACAACAAATAAAAAGTATAAACACACAAAACTAATCTAAATATCATTTCTGAACAAATATGACAACGACAGATAGAGGGGTTGTGCAGGGTTGACTTTTTAAAAAAATGAAAACTGCATACAAACATTCATCTTTAAAGGACATACATGTGCACGACATGTACAAGTATGCATTCATGAACATGAAAAATATTAGGGCAAAAATAAAAAAAAAAAGAGAAAATAACATAGCGGCAAAACTGTAAAAAAAAAATCAACTCCAATTTTCACTATTTTAAAAAAAAAAATAAAGAGTTACCTTTCCCTGAGGTGGACAAGCTTTATTTCAAAAAACTGATGTCAATTTCTTCCAAAGAGATACTATATTGAAAAAAAAAATGCAAAGAAAAAAATAAAACATGAATAAAATACATTTGTAATAATAAATGAAAACTTTCTTTTAATTTCAGATGAAGGAAAAACACACATATACATGTATATACATATATATATATATATATATATAAAAGAAATACATAAAGATTCCAGTCTCCCAAGAGCCTGAAATCACTCGCCTGACAAGTGTGAATAGAAATAAGAGGGGGGATAACTCCTTACTTATCAAGGTGACTAATATACAGGTACCGGTAGTCAATTAGTTTATAGATTTTCATTCTTATACATCTACATGTATTAACCCTTTTACCCCTAAAGACACACTTGGACTGGTCTCAGTAATTGACTTACAGAAGAGTCCATTGTTTTTCGGGGGGGGGGGGGTGTAGATGAGTGAATGGTTTAAGTAGATAACAATTAAAACATGAAGTAACGAACGTCTATAGCGTCTCATGAATCATTATATCTTGAAACTGGCTGGGTACCCCTTACATCCAGGTGCGAAAAAATTCAAGCTCTCTACTTTCTACAAAATCCTGAATTTCTTCATAGTATGCTTCCTCCGAGTAGAGGTGACCTTAGCCATGATTTCTGTAACCCACATAACTATTAAATGCCAAGGTGTAGAGTCGACATATTTAAAAGGTCATTTATCCCCTCCTCTATAAACCAATGGAACAGACTTGATAATTCTGTAAAAAAAATATTACATCAACCTCCGAACTCAATATGAAAATATCACCTGTTCTACCCAAATATTTAAATGTTGGAAACAGTTATTTATCGGAGCAGTTAGTACGAATTAGGCTCGGTTGTAGTGCTCTTAATAATGATTTATTTCGGGTACGGATTTAACCCTCACCTGTCTGTCAATGTGGTGATGGCATTGAAGATGCATATCACTACTTTCTAGTATGTTCACAACACTCAAACTCACGAACTGCAATTCTCGATATTCTCACGACTATGGGTATTCACCCTGTTAATTATGTCAGTTTTCTTCTATGGGGAGATCCTAATCTTCCATAAGAGACCAATGTCCAAATTGTGCTGGTAGTTCAGTCATTTATAAAAGCATCCAAAAGGTCCTAATCCATCCAAGGACAACCATTGCAACCAGATTCTCTCTTCTGTCATCTACTCTCTCTCTCTCTGTACAATGTGTATGTACATGTATGTATGTGTGATGTATGTACATACCTGTCAAGTCTACCGATTTCGGCGGTAGTCTACCGATTTTTCTATTCATCTACCGCTCGTCTACCGCCGAGAAAAATCTACCGATTTTTCTAATTTTCAACCGATTTCCCAATATTTCTACCGCTTCTTGTCCATTTTCCGGCGATCGGTAGACGTTTTTGTCAGGATTAAATGTTCTAAATCGTAATTTTCAGTCTATTAATTGGCGACAAAAAATAGCTTGAATTTTCTGGCGCCTCCATATTATTGAAGTATTAAGACATCTATTCTAGGTTATGTAAGTCCCCTATATCTTCCAAAGAGTCACGAAGAACGAAGACTAACCCTGTTTATTAATTAATGTCATTAGACCATACAGAGGTGTCGTTATCGGACGTGTGCCGACGGTAATTACACAATGACCTGTACTGTGGAGAGGTACCTAATATACATATTGATTACCTGTATATCTAAAGACTAAACATCCACACCTATAATCACTATCCATATGTTCTGTCCTATATACAGTTATCAAAGATTAACATCATTGATGTTATATTAATTTCATGCAGCTTCTGTATCAATCCTCAATAATTTAGCTGAGAAATATCGAAGGGAGATCGTGGTGTCTTCTATGACGTCCGCACTCCACATACTATACAGTGTTATACATGTATCTTAAATTTGTGATGATCTCAATACAAAAACGATGTTTTATTTCATTTACATAATATTTTATACAAAGATAATAATATCTTCTTGTAACACATTTAATTGAATTTAATAAAATGTCAGTAATGACAGTAAATACATTTATATAACCTCAATATTTTTTTTTCTTTTTAAAAGCAGATTTGATTTTTCTTTATCAAATCTCATTTTTTAAGTGAACTAATCAGTCATTATTTGTTGTTTTATCTTATCAATTAATGAAAAAGGTACAATATGAAGATAAAAACCTTCAAATAAATATTTGGGTATGCAAATATTTTGGTAATAAAAATTCAAATCTAAAAAAAAAAAAATAATAATAAATAAATCAATCAATCAAGCCTTTGACTTTAAAAATTATCATACTTCCAAATATTTAGAAATCAAACTGATATTATATTTCTTCCAGGTAAGTCTAGTTATTTATTTTCTGCATTCCAAATCCAACTGTTATATTAGAATATTCAGAATTTAGTATATTTTAAAATTTGTTATAACAAATTAAGAAATACTAAATTCTAAACATTCTAATATAACACAATGACCATAACATCATTTTGAGTCGCCCAAGCTGTGTGTGTACATGTATATATTACATGTATTAAAACTTCAAAATACAGTGTTTATCTATTCCTTATAAATTTCAAAGTCGACTAGAAAATTTAAAGAAATGTGATATATATATATATATATATATCATCAATATTATTGACAATAATTCCCTTTTAGATGCATAAAATGGCAGATATTGAAGTTTGAAATTACAATTTTTTCTTGTTATTTCCGAAGGGGGACACACCCTCCCCCTTTCACTTATTTCGACACAACTGGTACACGCATATATATCAGAAAGACAACGCATTCATAAAAAGTTTGACCGTAGTACGCATTTT
The DNA here is from genome assembly GCA_030159075.1 of Atrina japonica. Classification (NCBI taxonomy): domain Eukaryota; kingdom Metazoa; phylum Mollusca; class Bivalvia; order Pterioida; family Pinnidae; genus Atrina; species Atrina japonica. The sequence goes on along the minus strand of BROG01000691.1, from coordinate 51,377 downwards.
CTACCCCAGACAAATTTCCTAATGTTGACAGGTATGTATGTATGTATAGCATACGAATTGTATGTGAGCCATGTCATCATGTGTTAAATTAATCATATACTGTATTATCTGGAGAAGACCTAGTAAGTTGTAAGAACTTGTGTCTAATCCATTTGTTTTATCAACAAAATATGTTTAAATCACATGAAGTATCCCATCTCTAGTCTGCAGAGGGTCAAGTTCCACTGGAATGAAAGCTAATATTATGAGAAAATTTGCCAGTTTACTTTTCAAATTGTCACTGGTCTCGTCCACTCATAAATTTACTCCATTCGCTAAATGTTTTCAGATGTCAGCCATATATGTATAAACTGTTTTTTTTCTTAAATTTTATACAGGTTTTATGACAAAAATGATGATTTCAGCTTTCCTCTAGTAAATTTTCCACATGTGAATCCCACAATCACCTGCATATGGTCTTTATATCTCACAAGCAGTCAGATATGCCATCGCATGTTCAACATATGAACATTTCATATACAAAGGTAAACTACTTACTGACAAGTAATTGACAAAGCAATATTGAAAATCATATTTGATGTCAACAGCCTGCAAATTTTACAGTTAGTATAATAGTCTTGTTTGATGTCAACAGCCTGCAAATTTTACAGTTAGTATAATAGTCTTGTTTGATGTCAACAGCCTGCAAATTTTACAGTTAGTATAATAGTCTTGTTTGATGTCAACAGCCTGCAAATTTTACAGTTAGTATAATAGTCTTGTTTGATGTCAACAGCCTGCAAATTTTACAGTTAGTATAATAGTCTTGTTTGATGTCAACAGCCTGCAAATTTTACTGTTAGTATAATAGTCTTGTTTGCGATTACTCTCTTTCACTAAATGAAATTTACCAATCATGGTTGTGGAGTTGTCTGTACCTATTGTGACAAGGATTTCTTCCTCACCTATTTCATTTGCATTTGACTGTGGACTCATGGTTGGTGTGACCTGTCAAGGATGCTTACTCCTCAATGGAACCTGATCTCACCTCTGAATTTCCAGAGGTTCGCATTTGCCTAATATTCAACAGATTTGTATATGTATCCTGAGTATTTACACTTTTGCATCCAAGATTTTAAATACATGTAGAAAGTAACCGTGTTTAGCTGTCCAGCAGGAATGATGTTTACAGCTATTAACATGGTTAACTTAATAACCCTTGAAAAACAATGGACTCTTCTGTAAATCAATCACTTGGACCAGTCCAAATTTGTCTTAAGGGGTTAATGAGTTACGGTATAATCATGGAGTGTTTGGCATCACATATTTCATATCATGGAGTGGTTGGCATCACATATTTCAAAATAAATTTTCTTTAATATTTCATTGACCTAAAATATGATTGCATGCACTTTTGTTGGTCAAATTAAAATATTTTCTTTGTGACATAATTGAAAATCCAAATATATACATCACATGTACAGTAGAACTCAGTGAGTCGAGCTTCCATGAGTCAAATTTCCCAATTTTTCAAATTATTGACAAAGTCCCAAATAATTTTGTTATTCAACACTATTTATTAACAATTTATAATGCAAACTATTATGGGCCAAATTTCTTCCATGTTTCGAATATATTTTTGGGTCCACCTATGTAAATAAAAAATTTCTATGAATAATTAGAAATCAAATTTCACATGTGTATGAAAGCACTCCATGACTACTTTTCTCCCTCCTACAAACACTCAGTTTTAATTTAATGAAAAGTAAGTTGATTTTGACACTAATTTGACCTCTACAACTGAAAATCTAAACATTTTCTGTTCCATTCATGAGTCTAAGTCCCTATGTTTTTTTTTGTTTTTTTTTATTCCTTGACCTTTGACTCATCAAAGCTTTGCTGTACGTTATTTCTAAACAAAATTTATTGTTGATTTGTACACAAATGGTACAATTTGGGACCAAGTGGACTTTAACACAGGTGGTCGCTAAAGCAGGTGTGACTGTACATGTATATGATAACAGAAATGTTATACACTGCCCTGCCAAGTTGTGTGTATTGGACTAAGCCTATTGCTAAACTTGCCCTATATTTGTCAGAATATTGATTTCAGATTCAGATTTTCAGATTTTTTAAGGGGACTCAGCAATTTTTTTTTCAAATTTAATTTTCTCATCTCTTACTACTTAGATTGATATATGATAACAAAAAAGAAAAATATTCAGGCATAAAAATTCTTAAATTCCTATTTTTTGTGAGAATTGCTCAAACAAGAGGCCCATGGGCCACATCACTCACCTGAACTGTGTTGGTATCTAACAAATATGGGAATCTCAAATTTACAAATTATTTTAACAATCCTTAGGAGTGGAGGAGACTTAAAAATGAATGAAAATGACAAAGCTGGGAAAGATGTCAAAAACATGTTAGAAATTAGTTTTCCAATTTATTCTAAAAACAGGAAATTGAACCATGCATCCATAAAAAGCACTCAGATGCAATTAAGTTTTACAAACCGTGCAGCAGTTCTGGAGAAGATTTTTAAAGAGGGGTGGCCCATTGAGACTCTTTTGCCCCACCCTGGATCTACCCCTGGGCAAATTGGGACGAAATGAAGAAACTTGGTAGAGGTTCTTAAGTACTTACTTCCTATACAGTTTCATCAAAATCCCTTCAGTAAAGAAGTCAAAATGTGGAAAATTACCCCCCCCCCACCTCATTTATGTAGTCTTAACAAATTCAAAAAATTTAATTTCAGTGAAATTCTTTCAGGAAAGCATTTATTTACCAAACCACTGGTTAAACAAAAAAAAAAAAATGAATCATAATGAATAATAGAGGAAAAAATCAAGGAAATTATACAAAAATGAATGATAATTACAAAGTCGAAAAAGACGTCAAAAACATGTCAAAAATTTATTTTCCGATTTCAAAGAAATTAACAACTTGAATCAATCATCTGTGTAGATCACTCAGATAGTTAGTTTTTCAATTCATGCAGCGGTTCTTAAAAAAATCTTTAAAGAAGGGTACCCTATGGGGCCTCTTTTACCTTCGGTTTAGGTGAGCAATATCCCAGGTTTGGCACCCTTTACTTGGAAATTGATTATTAAACACTCAACCTTATACTCTTTGTAGATGTATATGAATATCACTGGACCTGATCTAATTTTAACAAGACATATAGCAATATAAGATTTTTTATGCCAGTGTTTAGTTCCTATTTGTTAAATGTACATCAAGTACAAGTAATAAAAGAAGACAAAAATCTGAATAATTGTTTTGGTGAACACAGCTAAAGCCCCTTTAAAATATGAATGGATGATGAAATTGCAACGTGATAGTAATGGCAACTTTAGCTCTTCAAATGGCAAAAAATGAGCTTAAAAAAGTATGTAATATATATATATATATATATATATATATATATATACACATGTATATATATATATATATATATATATATACATACATACACATATCAAAGGTATAAAATTACAATATAAAGTTTACAATGATAATTTGTTACTGGGTACATGTTAAAGTATTCACTGTGTCTGCTCAAAGTTAATAACAAATCAGCCTTGGTTATAATTATATACAAATGTATATTGTATCCAAGTTTTGCATAAATCAGTAACCATGGTGACAAATTTCTACTATGCAGTACATGTACTGTTAGTCACTTATTCAGCAAATTCATCTTTACAAAGTGAAACATTTTCAGGGATACATGTATTTAAGATTTTAAAGTGGAAAAGGACTCAAATTTCACAGGCTGGAAGCAAAAGTCCAGGGAAACCTGTCATGAACTGATGAAGGACCATGTACCCATCAGCATCAGCCACTCAAATGTGATATCTCAAGATTGGTGACCTCCCAAAAAAAGGGTTTTATTTAAAATATCATTTAACAAAGCGGTTCTCAGACTCAGAATGTGGTCTCATGGGACAGGCTTCACTAAAACACAGACCTATATAGGTCTACATCCAGGTTCTGTCTAAAATTCAAATACTGTCTATTAAAAGTATTTTCCAAAATCACAATGTAGGGCTGAACAGGTAAAACATTTTACCTGGCTCATATTCTATTCTGTATTGTAGCTATAATTATTATTGTACCCCAAATTTGCCTTCACCCCTGTTATGGTTAAAGTTAGACTCATTGTGTTTGTAAAACCTAGTTTATGGACTAGACAGTTAATCTGCCTATATCCATGACTGTTACAAAATTAACAGTTTAAATGCCGTTTATAGCTTGGTTATATTCTGAACACATGTGAGAGATTGTCCTATTTCATACCTCAACCCAACATTAAATGCAGTGAAACACATCCTGAAAGACCACCCAATCTGCCAATTAAATTTGGTCTCTTAAGGCAGGTGGCTCCTTAAAAAGATTTTATTTCAAGGATTATTAGGGCGGTAGTTCTCCAAATGTGGTCTCACTGTACTAAATGGTTTTAGAATCCTGGCCAATGATACAATGTACATAGTGTTAGTAGTAATCTACATTTGTATATCCTTTAAAGTGAATCATAACTTACAAAAAAAAATTAAAAAACACTCACAGGGATTATAACAACAAGCAATTACATGTAACTGATTTAGTGTCTAAAATTTGACTCTTGAAGTTAGCATCAATGATATATAATAGCAAATCTAGATATAAATTCTATTTATAGATTGCTGAACTATCAGGTACTGACAAATTACAACGTAACTGTTCTAACTACAGCAGAACTAGTGCCTTGAGAGACCACCCTCTGTCACCAAAATGTGGTCTCTAAAGACAGGTGATCTAACAAAATAGTTTTATCTACAGATAAGTAACAGAGTAATTTCTTTAAAATGTGGTCTCTAAAGACAGGTGATCCAACAAAATAGTTTTATTTACAGATAAGTAACAGAGTAATTTCTTTAAAATGTGGTCTCTAAAGACAGGTGATCCAACAAAATAGTTTTATTTACAGATAAGTAACAGAGTAATTTCTTTAAAATGTGGTCTCAATTGACAGGTGGTCTCTCAAGACAGGTTCCATTTAAAATGATTTGATTTTTTGTAATCAATATTTAGTGCACTTACATTTCAAAATTGTTCATGAAGATTTTTTGAATGTGAGCCACCAATCACTTAATAGCACTTGTTTTATGTTTAATTTCACTAACCAATTTTATCATACTCTTCATAAAAAATTAGTGCATTTGTGTCTTTTATCAAAAATCATGTAAACTAAGATTAAACACTGATATTTTTCAATTTACATTAGGTGATAGCTCCATTCACTTGCAAACCTAATAGTCACAGTATGAATGCAACATCAATCTTAGAGTCAATGAATGATCAGTGATAATATAAACTTGCTCAAATGATATAACCGATACATAATGTATATCAATTCCTTTCATAATCTGATTCAAAATTTATTTCTCATAGCTCCCATTTTCACAAAACCACTAGAAGCCACATTTGAGTGGTCGAAGGTGTGTAATGTTCAACCAATGAAAGTGTGACTTGCTAGATATTGTAAGTTTATCAAATTGTTAAGAGATGTAATCATTATAAATAATACTAAACAATCAAATCCAGAAATAGGTAATTCCTTTCATAACCTTGGATAAGTTCAAATCACCAAATTAAATCTGCAGACTGATGATTTCTTCATTATCAAAAATGAGTTCAAGATTGCGCAAGTCATATTTTAATTGATCGAACAGTACACATTGCCCACATGTGACCCCATACCAATTTTCATTTCATATCAGAAAATGGAAGCAGTGAGAGTTCAGCTTCTTACATCATCAGTAACAGGTCAAATACCATTGACTTGGAACTACATTGTACACATGTACGCTATGGACAAGATGCAGTGAGAATTCATTGCCATGACATGGAACTTCATTAGTGAGTCTCACGAAATAAGAAATCCATCCCTTTTTTAGTGTATTGCAAAGGAACAATCCATCCTTTGTTAGAAAATATCAAAGACGACTTCGCCAAGACTCAGAACTTGAAATCTGCCAAGATGTGAACGCTCTGCTATGGACCAATCACAATGACTGAAAACATTTTTGTTTGTTGTATCTTCTCTTATGTGCCATTTTTCACATTCAAAAATTTGTGCACTTCTGCAGATGGAGTGTATCAAATTTATACCTATGCCACAGACATTTGGCAAAGAGTGAGGATTGTTGAAGATGTCAGTCTCATTCCTTTTGTGACACCCACCACAGGGTCTCCATTATAAACGTTGCAGGGATTTTCCACCCTCATCATTGGGGGGGGGGACGGGACGGGACAAAAATAAGGCCCCAATCCCAATGCAAAAAAAAACAAAAACAAGCATTTTCTCACAATTTTCATTCAAATACATATATTTCCCAATTGAAATAAAATGACAATAATTTTGAAGAGATACTTGTACTTTAAAACAGTTTTGTGTACTTTCACAATGTAGATTTGACTATTTCAATAAAGTGTTGCTAAAATTCCAAATTCAACTCGTGCCCGCTTCCCAAAGAGTGTGGAAAATCTCTGTTGTCTATATCTGTAACCTGTAAGGCTCATCAAAATAGTTGTCCAAATAACAATGCTGAACTGAAACTCAAAAAATTTCGCGAGTGAACAGCAAACACATATTTCCAATATCCTGGCATGTCTAGTAGCAGTATACAGTAAACAGAGGTTATTATATGACCATTTTAATATTGTACTTCTTCTCAGCCCGAGGGCCAATATTGGGACTGATGGCTGAGAAGGAATATATCAAAATGGTCATATCATAAACTTTTTATCTTGTGTCTAAATATTATAAATTATAACACATAACAATAACAACCGAAACTTTCCAATTCCAATATTCTGACCGACAAAGAATTAAGATCTCTACATATATGTAGGCATAAAAACTCTTATATTCCTATATATCATGTGAAAATAAGGTCGGGACCAATGTGGTGTTCATGTACAAATAGTAAGGTTGGGTTTGTCAACTGCAATTAAAAAAGTGCCAAACCCGGGTTTCTCGAGCAATTTTCACAAAATATATAGGAACTTAAGAATGTAAATGCCTGTGTAGATATGTAACTATGTATAAAAAAGAGAAGGTAAGACACGTCTCATTGTTCTCATTGCCAATGCAAGACACCTGCCTGGTTATAATCGCCTGTATTTTAACTGATAATGTTTTAAATGTCAGAAATAAATTTAAATTCAAATGAAAAAAAAGAGGGATTTATGTCTTTTATATCATCTCGAGTGAAAAGTTACTTATGTTTTCAGTAAGGGTAATCTTTCTAGAGAAGGGGGGAGTCACAGACAAGACCTCCAAGTGTTTATTGATTATAATACAGGTGATTATAACCAGGCAGGTGTCTCTCATTGTCGATGTAAACAATGAGAAGCGTCTTACCTTCTCATTTTTATATACATGTACACATTGTAGTTATATATATATATATATGGTGTACCCACATTTGGCTTTAAGTCTTTTGTTTGGCATATTTCCTGGTATATCCCAAAATTACCATGTTTTGATGAAAAGAATAAATAAAATAGACAAAAAAATCAAGCGATTACAGGTAAGGAACACTTAGATGGTCCTGTCCACAAGCTACCTGTGGGTTGTGTTTGTCAAATGCGCCTGAAAAAGTGCCTACCCCGGGTTTCTCAAGTAATTTTCACAAAATATATAGGAACTTACGAATTTTTATGCCCATATATCACTCTAAGTAATAAAAAACAGGGAAAATCATTTTTGAAAAACAATACAGCTAATTCCCCTTTAAAATTAAATTAATGGGAAATTTGGAAAAGTGGACTTTCAAAAATTGTGGCATAAAGCGAGGTGGCAAATGAAACACGGGGCATAAAGCGAGGTGGCAAATGAAACACGGGGCATTATAAAGAGGTTTTACTGTATTACACAATGGAGCATCAATTATCGCTGACATGGATAGAATACGCTTGGTGTGGAAAAAAACACATGTATTCCTTAAAGTACATGTACTTAAAGGTCAACATTTTGTTTTCCTTATACTCATTTACCTCTAAAGACACATTTGGACTGGTTTAGGTCACAGATTTACAGAAAAGTCCATTTTTTTACAGGTTGACGAGCTACCTTTAAAATATATGTACAGAGATGTACCAAAAGTATTCAGACACTTATTTTTTTTTTACTAAATATTTCATATAAAACCACATTTTTCAAACTATATTGTTAAGCCATTTCTTATCACATTTAATTTAAAAAAAAAAAAAAAAGTTTTATATGAAATATATATCGTAAAATATAATAGTGTTTGTACATGTTTGGCAAGTCACTTTATTAGTGTCTGTACATGTTTGGCAAGTCACTTTACTCTGGGTAAGTATCTGTACATGTTTGGCAAGTCACTTTACTCTGGGTAAGTATCTGTACATGTTTGGCAAGTCACTTTACTCTGGGTAAGTATCTGTACATGTTTGGCAAGTCACTTTACACTGGGTAAGTGTCTGTACATGTTTGGCAAGTCACTTTACTCTGGGTAAGTATCTGTACATGTTTGGCATATCACTTTACTCTGGGTAAGTGTCTGTACATGTTTGGCAAGCAAGTACATGTTTGGCAAGTCATTTTACTCTGGGTAAGTATCTGGTTTGGCAAATTTTATCTGTACATGTTGTTTGGCAAGTCACACTTTACTGTACATGTTTGGCAAGTCACTTTAAGTATCTGTACATGTTTGGCAAGTCACTTTACTCTGGGTAAATGCAATTAAAAGCATACTCAAACAAATAAAGAACTCACAATTACTCAAATACTGATTTTTGGTGTTTGTTTCAACTCTGTAACAATGATTTTCAAAGTTTGAGTTAAAATGTCTCAAGTTTGATCAAGTTCACTGGTCAAGCATTAAACCACTGACAAACATCAGAAGTTTGAATTTGAGCATCCAATCTGACAAACTGATATTTACATGTACAAGGGACAAAGTCACCAAATTTACTCAGTGCTCAAGCTCTTCTGACTTTTCATGATTGTAAGATAAAACACACGGAACTTTTTCTGTAGATGGACATGTTTGTATACTGACGACATTTAATTGGTAAAAATCATCAAAATTATTGGAACTGGTAAATTGAAGAACTTCAGAAATATAAAAATATAAAAAAAATTGTTTGATGTACTCAAATTTGAGTACATGAAACTACATTTACGTACTTAACGTATATTTTCATTTTTGACAGGAACATAAGTGTGACGCAAAATTTATACATGTACATATGTATGTGAATGATGAAAAATTCTGTTTCCTAGGCAATCAAACCCAAAAGTCTTTAAAAATATTCTATAACTGAGTCAAAATAATATGGTAAGAGAAAAGTTGAGGTTGATTATTGAGTAACTTTGGGCCCAGAACTGACCAACACTTTACAGCAGAAATATGGTATCATACCTTATTTACTTTTACAGTGTATCATATGTGTATGAAAAGAACAAAAAATAATCTGACAATTATTCTTTATTTAGTCAAATCTAGTAACGCAACAACAATAGCAGAATATACTTCAATAAGAACAAAATGTTTTACATTGAAATGATTTTTATGAGTTGAAATGAAAAAATGATCTTTGCCATCAACAAATTATCAAGAACAAACAAATGGATGACAGATAATGATAGGATTTAAAGTTCAGATTCATATTTTTTTTTTCTTGGCTAGGAGCCAAATGTGTCTCTTTTTTAAAAAAATGTTCTGCTGATGAAAACGTGTTACTACACATCTTAACATATGCACAAGTTTTGCAGCAAAGTTACAATGTATTTCTGTTAATGAGTCTTTCTCAACTTCAGTAACTAGCTTGCTGATTTTGCGATGTTTTGAATGAAACTGAGAGTGCACGACCATTAAAGACAAATCCATTCAAGCAATTGACAGCATTTTGGGCCTCACGGAAGTTGGTCATAGTGACGAACCCATAGCCTTTGCACTGGTTTTTCTGATGATCCATAATGACATTGACCTTTTGAACTGTCCCAAGGGGAGCAAACAACTGCCAAAGAGTTTTTTCATCAGCATCATAGCCAATGTTGTAGACAAACAAAATATAGCCACCTTGAGAGACACTCAGTCCAGAGTTTGGTGTGGTGTAATTGTTGGTGCCACTCATTGGATTATAACGAAAACGGTTTCCTGGTGTTCGCATTGGACCATGTGCTCCTGGATAAGGATACCTTGGCTGTGGAGGAAAATGTTGTTGGTGCTGTCCAGCTGGTGGCCGAACTTTCTTGGAGTTGTCATCAGCAAATTTTATCAATAATGCATCTTCTTCTCCTGGTGGAGTTTTCCCATTCATGTCGTTCATTGCTTGTTCTGCCTCATTTCGTTTGTCAAACAATAAAAATCCAACACGCTTAGAAATTCCAGTAGTTTGATCCACTAACACACGAGATTGAATGATGCATCCATATCCACGGAAAAGATCTTCAAGTTCCTCCTCACGGAAATGTTTTGGCAAGTTTCTCACATACAAATTTGCACCTTTGATGGTTTCATCGTTTGGCCGTGCATATGCAACCTTGACACGTTTATTTTGTAGAGTCAATCCATTAAGCGTTGCAATGGCTCTGTTGGCATCATCTGGATTTTGGTAATCAACGAAGCCGAATCCATAGCTGTATCCGGTTGATTTGTCCCGAACGATTTTGTAGCTTTTGATTGGTCCAATGCTGAGGAACATGGAATGGAATTCCTCATCCGTCAGAGACTGTGGAAGGTAGTTGATGATCAAGTTGGTTTGAGTGTTGTCTTCCTCCATATCTCCGGATAGCTTGAGTTCCCATGGTTAAAAAAAAATAAAATAGGCAAAAAAATTAAAAAGTTGGTTCCTGGGAAATCAAAAACAGATTAAATTAGTAAAGTAGAACTGATAAATATAAATTACTTTTTGTGAGAATGTACTTCAAGTGACTTACATTTATAACAAATAAACATAGATAAACATATATATATACATTTGTATATACAAATGTACATGTACGCGAGATGTAGTACAGTACATTTGTATGATGTACGATACAAACTTATGTATGTAATGTAATAATTTAACAGGCCATGACTATTTCCCCGCGAAGAAATGGGCATAAAAAATCAAAGTAATACATGTATATGTTTCGAATGAGACTCAAAACTGAGGTTCCCCAGTCACATTACACAAGGCATGTCAATGAACCCTCACTGCATCGCCAAAATCTTGTAGCACAAGTCAACCTAAAACGGATCAACATTCCATATAATTGAAAAATGTTTTGTGACCCATATGATATAAAAAAATATATACAGTTGAACCCAGATATATTGAAATCAGAGGATGATAAATTTTTCTTTCAAATAAATAGCGTACTCAGAATAACCCAATTATAATGGCAATAAAAAGTTTGGTCGGTGAATCAAAATAATTTCAAATTAAACTGGATTTCAATGCAACAGATCTAGAGTTCAATATAAGTTAGTTCAGCTGTATGTAGAGATATCCTTTGAAGAAATTCACGATACAATTTACCTCACGGTAACGTAATCACATACATTATGTATACATGTACAATGGCCTAGGAATATCCCCGAAAGCACAAATTTGAATCCACATACATGTATATGGTAATCTATTTATTATTTATGCAAATCTCTAAATCATATGGTTCTGCTGCTTCACATGAGAATAGAATTTTTAAGAATGCATGTCGGATGGACAACGGCCATTAAGTGATGGCAAGGTGAGCTTAAAAAAATTGCAATCAACCTAGAGAGATGACAAAGACAAAAGGTCATAAGAAAACGTGCTGTGCAGTCAACATGGAAAAACATGGCGTTACAAACACAAATTATGAAAAATTTCTAAATAAAAGAATATATCTAGATCTATTGTAACTGACAAATTTTTTGTGCCACTATGCCATGTATGTAAAATGTATATTTAATTATTTATTGGCAGTCTGACCAATAACAGTGCTCCAGATAATTTTCTGAGCACTTGGGTATAACACCCATCATTCCCAATCTAGTGGGTATTTTTACCCATAAAAATTTCTGCCAAGTGGGTATTTTCCAATTATGTTGCCATGTACAATGTAAGTCCACAATTTAAACATCTGGGGTTTGGTCAGCTTAACTGCATTATCACTACAGAGCTTTAAAAACACACATTATGACAAAATTCCATTCAGAACAAGTGAACTCAATATTTTATCACAGCAGGTTTCAGATCCAGTGTGTTTAATTTTATGCTTCAGATTTGATTTGCACTGGGTATCTTACACATGAATTTTAATTTGCTTGCGTATCCATTTATTTTTTTTTATTTATTATTATATAATTTAAATTTTATATATTTATAATTTTTTATTTTTATTTTTTTAAATATAATAATGTATCCTTTTTAATATATAAATTTATTTAAAAAATATTATTAATAATTTTTTTAAAAAAAAAATAATATTATATATATTTAATTTTGTTTTTTTTTATATATTTTTTTATTATTTATATTAATATTAAAATATATAATTTAATTTTTCATTTTTTTTTAAAAATTTAATATTTATTTGATTTATTATTTTAAATTATATATTTATTATAATATTATTAATATTATTTTTTTTTTAATTAATATATTTTATTTTTTTTTAAATGTTATAATTTTATTTTATATTTATTAATTTTTTTTTATATTTTTTATATTTTTTAATTTTATATTTATGTTAATTTATAATTTTTTTTTAATATATTAATTATTTTTATTAATTATTTAATATAATTTTTATTTTAAATATTTATATAATAAAAAATTTATTAAATTTAATTTTAATTATTTTATTAATTTTATTTTATTAAAATTTTTTAATTATTTTGTATTATTTTTTTTTTTTAATAATTTTTATTTAAATTTAATATTTTTAAAAAAATAAAATTAAATAATATATTATAAAATTACTGTATAATTATTAATTATAATTTATTTTTATTTAAATTATATTATTTTTATATTATAATTTTATAAAATTTATATTTTTTTTTTTTTTTTTTTTAATTTTATTTTATTTTAATTATTTTTTTTTTTTTTTTTTTTTTATTTATTTTGATTTTTTTTTTAAAATAATTATTAATTATAATTTTATATTAATCTTTATTTATTTTATTTTTTTTAATGTTTTATATAAATATAAGATAAAAATATAAAAAATTTATTTTTTATGCGTAAAATATGCAAACACGCAGCTTATCTGGAGCACTGCAATAAAATCATAAAGAAAATACAGGTACATGTACAATGTCCTCGAAGGAATCAATGTTAACTTGTGTATATTTGTAAAATCTACATGTACCGTCACCTGTTACTGTATTTAGAGAACTTTTAGATGTTCCTGCACCCAAAAAAAAAAACAAAAAATTTTCAAATTATACAATAATGTACATTTTGACCATGCCCTTCAGTGGCCTCGCCATAAACTACTGACAAACATCCATATGCCTGTAGAAGTACATGTACAATGTAGGCCTATATTATGAACGAAACAATTGAAAGAAAAAGCTTCAATTTCATTTTAGAATTTCTTTCCCCTTTTAAACAAGTATTTCTAGATCTATAAATGGAAATTTGAATTCATTTTCCATCAGACTAAGGCAATGTTAAATTGTCCAGGGCAATGTTACTTGAACTTGTCTTGCAGTGTCCGACAATAAAATCGACGTTTCAGTATCAGAAAAGTGTAACTGTTTGGAATGTCTCCCTGGCCTGTTGTTCTGACCTATAATGATCAACCCAGAAATATGTGATAATATGATGGCCAGGCTGTGAAGTAACAAAGAATGTGAGTATGTCAAAATTGCAGCAAAATGATTTCTTAAAAATATTCCTAACCATAGTCCTTGTTTTTGTTTATGGAGACAAATTACTTTAGAGGTGAGTGGAGCATTATCTTATGACGAAAACTGCTTTTCAACACGATTAATATATATATATGAACATCAACATTATAAAAGATATGCCTGTATAATTGTATAAAATGTAAAATGTACAAGAACGTACAAATGAAAAAGAAATGGGGTAAATATTTCATAAAAAAGGTTAATCTAAATGGCAAAATACATAAAAAATTCAATATTCACAGTTTAAAAAAAAAAAAATAAAGAGTTACCTTTCCCAGAAGTGGACTAGCAAAAAACTGATGTCAAATTCTTCGAAAGAGATACTATATTGAAAAAAAAAACAATGCAAAGAAAAAAATAAAACATGAATAAAATACAGTTTGCATACATCAATATTTTCGTTTTAAATTTTCAAAAGATAAAAGAAATGTAGAAAAGAAAAATATCAATATTGAAAAACCTTATTAAATTAAAAATATATCATTTAATGGTAAACAATATGTTAGTCCAGTTATCTAATCTTACACGTATCCTGGTCACAATTATTATTACTCGTAACCACTGGGTTGTCCGGGCTAATTACATGTATATACCGTTTATATATACATGTAAATTTGTAAGCTGCACCTGTACTGTTAATTAGCAACGGAACATAACCTCTGCAATGCACTGTAAAAAAAAATTGAATATCGGTAGGGAGTCTAGATCTGGCTTAGAGAATTCTCAATCTGTTATTTTGGACCATAAGCTAGATTCATAAAAAGCTGTCTTGAACTACATTTGTACAACTACAAAATAAAGTCAAAACTGCGACAATTATGTCCACTAGATGTCAAGGACAGATATACACATGTACAAGGTAGAATCATCATGTTTGGTAATTATACAAATGTCATACAATATAACTACGGGGTAGATATATTTGAAACTTGTAAACTACACTTGTACCAAGTTCACTTCTTGTACAATGATGTTTGTCAAACAGACGTTATCGCAGGGTCAGTTGATCTACATGTAATACAATTCTAAAATTGTTTAAAAGCCTCTATCTAATTAGTACCACTTACTTGCATTGGTCGAGGCTTCGGGAATTAAAAACATAGGCATAAATTATTTTAGGGCACATAAAACCACAGGTAGGAAAAAGCATGGCGATTCTGGACTGTTGTTTTTACAATAATGCACTTGCATTGATCTGTATTTTTATAGTTGATATGTAAATGAATGTCCCGACTAAATATCATTGCAAAACAAAACAATATCTAAAATATATCAATAGTAATATATTTCAATACATATTCTTTATAAAATATCAATAATCTAATTGTGTTAAATAGAAGTATCAACGAGAAAAAAAAAATGGAAATGCTCTCACTCCCAGGCTCGGAGACTTAATGTACACCCATAGATGAAAGTAGGGCAGATTCATTTTTGCAAAATATTCCAGAATTTAAAGGCAAGACCACGAAGCTTAAAAAAACAAGATGATATTAGTATTATTACTTTTCTCCTATTAAAATAAAGTATATTTTGATGTTTTTCTACAAACGCAAAGAAAGAGCTTACATGTACTGATGATGTAGATACGCAACGTTACCAGATAAATTAATTATAATAATGGTATCAACATGAAGAACAATTGCGAATCCAAAAACGAATGGGACCAAGTGTCCGGGAAGGAGTCACTCTTTCCCTGGTCTGCATGCCACACCCGTCGCAGGGTTAAAGTTTGATCAAAGCCGATTTAAAAATAAATATCTATGAATGTTTTCAATTTTGAAAAAAATGTGGTTTAATATGAAATATACATGTAAATCTATAGAGAAAAAAAAAAAAGATTCCTCAATTTTTATGTTCATTACTTCATGTAGTTTTGGTTTGTATTTGTTTGGATGGAAAAAGGGTTGTGTAGACAACTGACAAGGTTTAAACTTAAGTTAGACTGAATATAAATTATATTGGTGTTTGGTTGAAATCTCAGGAGAACAGTATTTCCTACCACCGAATGACAATGAGGAAGGAAGTATGATCGTCACGTTTCCAAAAATTTCAACTAAAATTAACATCGACCTATCTTGATACGGAAATTAAGGTGTCACAGCCACAGGTGCAGTTCTTTTACTTTACAATGTAGACTTAGGAGCTCATAGCCATACAAAATCTACCAAATAAAGTTTATGCAGTTAAGGTCCGATGGGGGGAATGCAAAAGATTTTTCCAAAGGTACCACTAACAAAGAGAATTTTTCATTCATTATCTAGGGCAAGACCCTAGGCCAATCTGTAAAAAACAAAAGACGGAATATCACGGTTTTTTTTTTTCATTTGCGTAGTGTGGCTACTAGCGACTTTGATATTGTACAGTTGGGTTAATTTTACGTTGTGTTAATTCTAACAAGGGAGGGAAGCCCAGTTCAAGTGATGCAGTGTGAAAAAGGCCTCGTCTCTGTCGAATTCTGAAATAAAATTCACATTTTGTGAACACGTGCTATACTGACCCTAGTAAGATGGCGACGCTAGGCTAGAAAAGAAGGCGGCTCTTAATGATAAGTTCGAGGCCCGTCCATGTGTAACTTTTCTTCTAACGTCTATGTAAAAGCTAGAGGACACCCAAGTAGAAATATGCACAAAAGAATGACGTCATTTGCATAATGATAAGACTGTAGCCATAACCCGAGTTCCCGGCGATTTCGTCCCAAAATTGGTATAAGATATTAGGGAGGGATGAGGGCTAATTGATAACTATCCCAGGAAAAGCTTGTATCTGAATTTAAATGAATTTTGCTTTAACGAAAGGAAATTTAATTTTTGGTACATCCCCGGCTTTGATCTCCGGAGAGAGAGAGAGAGAGATTTTCATCACATGTAAAAAAAATATATATATACATGTCATGTATATATCGGTATACATGTACATAAATATAACAGTGTAATAGATGTAAAATATATATATATACGCACATAAACACAACAGTGTAATAAAGGTTATAAGCTCCAAAAAAATAATAATAATAATAATAATAATAATAAAAAATAATAAAATATCAAAATAATTTTGAGGGATTTTGATCAAAAGTTTAAAATATAAAAATAAAAAAGATCTTTCTAATTTTTTGAAATTTTGAAATTTTAGGTTTAGGTTTTAGTGTCTGGATGCTAGAAAATGGCCTCTCAGAGGTTTTAATTTTTTTTTTAAATATCCAATTAATTTTCCAAAACCTGCCACTCATGCATTCGGCTCCTGCAGGAGTTATACGTTTCAATTCGTTGTGACGAAATTTACAGTCTGTCATGTCTGGATATAGGGCTGAAAAAATTGAAACTGACAGTTTAATGTCGGCTGAAAGCTTGGCATTTTGTAGTTTATGGAATTAAATATTTTCTTGGGAGTGTGATACTGGAAATTTGGCCGCGAATTTAAGTTACTTTTTTGCGCAATCCCAGGGAAACCATCGAATCTGTGTTTAAATATATAAAACATCTCAGATACCAAAGTACAAATTTATAAGATGTCCAGGACACTGCGCTGACCAGAAGTGAGTTACATCGACATGGTTCAAAGTACAATGACAGATTGAGGCTGGTGATAATATACAATGTATACTTTTAAAATTGTATTACAACTATTATACAAAGTACACCTCACTAGAAGTAAACCAAGGATGCACAAATCTATAATATTGTCCTCCTGACAAAATTTTATTATTTATTTTTAGAATAAAATTCTGTATTATGACTATTTATAGTCATAATACAAAATTTCATTCTAAAAATAAATAATAAAAGTCATAATACAGAATTTTATTCTAAAAATAAATAATAAAATTTTGTTATGAGGACAATATCGTCGCCGAGCGGATCGAAGCGCTAAAATTAAATTAATTAAATTAATTTTCCGACATTTCAGAGAAAAAATAAAGGTTTTGTACCAATTTTGTCAACTAAAGGGGTCGAATTTCGCTATGCTCCCACCAGAATCCTTCCCCGGGCACAAGTACTACAGTAATCATTTAGCGGCTAAGTTTTGGATTCATCAATATTTAGTAAAGGAATAGGTTTACTAGCGATTACGTATCTTTCAGGAAAAAAAATGAAATTAGGAAATCCGTAGACACATTTTTCTGCGTCCAGACGCGAAAGTACGCCGTGCAATCGACCATTGATTATCCTTCAGAAAAAAAAAATCGGCCTAGTAGCTTTCAGACACTGGAATATGATAGAAAAATTCAAAGTAGAAATTCGGCGACAGCTGTGGTTTCGGGGAGTAGGGTCCCAAGATGCATTATGGAATTATCCAATTAAGCATTTCCACCCTACAGACCGTAATAGATGTATAGTTGTATAAAACTTTAGAATGGAGCATATCATATAGATATTTAGGGGTGAAAGGGTTCATCGGAACCCCGATGAGGTATTTCTTAGCTTCCAGACACAAAATCACCGTTTTCCCCGTGGTCCAGGGTATGGTTCCCCAGAAATGTCCAATTTTGAAAACCTGGAGAGTTTAAAATCATCACATTGACTAGTTTTTATCCCAAGTGTTGAATTAAATTGACAGACTAGTTATTTACCCCAAATAAACGAGTTTCAACTAACACAATTCTTACAAGAGCACCGTGTGAGGGTGTCCAGAAAATGTTTGATTTTTAAAAAGCGCTGGGAAGTCTTTTTTCTGGATTCCTGATACTAATACCATCCTTTTTGAAGCATATCACTAATTTAATTACATGTTCAAAGAAACTACTATAGTGTTTAATTTTCACTTCTTATTAAAAAAAAAATAAAGGAGAAATTCAAGGGGGGTTATAAATTAAATTAACCACTCTCTAGATCCGCCAATGCATCGACAGACTGAAAACACACTCAGGCATGTAAGAGACAAATATAAGGAGAATCCAGGCGAGGAAAGCTACGCTGATTTTTTTTACAAGCCCTGCTAGAGCATCATAGGTTGAAGCATCCAGACACTAAATTGTGACGTATTCGGTACCTCTGAGAATTGTAAAAGAGACAAATGCTAGAGGGACAGGATATGTGCTCAGAATTTTTTCTTAATATAAAAGTCCGGAGACAATATTTTGTGCCTTCCAGATGCTAAATTATAAAAAAGTTCTTTGTCCTTTCAAGAGTATAACATTGACAGATTGATTGACGCCTTGCCAAAAAAAAAAAAAAAATGGAAATGCCTGGGGTCGGTATAGTATCCCCCCCCTCCCCCTTTTTTTAAATTTTAAAACTTGAAAGCCAAAAGAGGCGTTTTCTAGATTGTGGACACCTATTCCGGATAGATTTCCCTTGAATCTTAGTATACTCCTTTGGAAAAAATGATCAGTTTGCAAACATAGAGTGGTCATTACACAGCCGTTTTTGTCTCAAATGCATTAGTTGGGTGGTAAATTAATTCTCCACAATGGCTTGATTTCAGCAAAGATAAAACATGAGGTGATTTTCAGGAATTTCTTTTAGTTTAAAAGCTTTGAAAGTCCATTTTCTGTCTCCCATAAACTAAAACTTGATGTACTTTTTTTCAAAAGTCAATTTTAGGAGGCGTACACACCCACGCCCCTTCAGAAAACCCGCCAGTGATGGATACTTGGATTATGACATACCCCAAATAGACATTCGATTTTCGGTATGAAAGGTTCGAAGTTCAGTAAATTTTACCTCAAACATCATATTCTGTTGTTGTTTTTGCAATGACATCTTATTTTATAAAACGTTCAGAAGTCGATCTTCTTTTTAAGACATTTTCTTAAAATATCATTCAGATTCGTTTAAATAAAAAAACTGATTGCGAAATAAATCTACAGTTGCCTAAAAAAAACAAAAAACAATCCGTTGACATAAAAGAAGTATTCTTTATCCCCACAGAAGCCGTGGGCACCAAGATGCGTAGCTGTAGACTTGGTAATGAGTTACTCCCCTTGAATATAACTCTTTCACGTTTATTAATATGACGTCGTTATATTTATCAACCAATAAGAAGCTCGGGAAAGGCGTGCAGAACAACAACAACAACAATAGATAGGAGGAGAGATTTCTGGGGTTGAATCTCCCGAAAAGACGACATTTTCCAACTCATGCCCTAGATTTTCGGTAACAAGAACGCAGGTATTTAGCATTAACGAACGAATTTCGGTTTGCAGCTTATTTCTTTGCAAAAATTTAACATGTAAACTTGGCACCACTCTCGAATATGTCGTCTTCAAAACATGTTCGAACAGATGTTTCTATGAAAAATTCATGCCTGCCACAGTTGAAGTCAGTGTGTTAGCACCAGAATCAGAATAAATAACATGTAAATTCCATGTAGCTGTCAAATTATCTTGATTATATTCTGTTCTTGGGTGTATTTTATGAATGATTTGCAAGTATCGTCTGATCACGAGCAACCGACAGACTTGCACCAACAGGAAAATCACATTGCCGCCTCCATTTAAATTAATGGTTGGTCGGAATTCGACTTTCTTACTGTATCCAACGTCGATGTAAGCTCCAAGCTTCTCTGACTTACTGTGATTACACTAACATATATCATGTACATTTGACTTCCAGTTCCAGGATTTTATTACTTATAGCAGCTTGGAGAAAATTTCAAGGGGTGTAATTTCGAAGCTGTATTTAGTCTGCTTCTGAATGTATTCAATGACTTGGAATTCACGCGACCAGAGACGTAGATGTGTTATCTACGTCCCTAATGCGACTAAGTATGATTTTTTTAAAATTTAAAATCAGCTTCCTGATATAAATAGTTTGTAGGAAATAACTGCCAATTTTCCAGAAATTTTATTTTTGAAATTATAAAATACTTTGACTTGGTTACCAAGTCTAAGTATCAATAAGACAATATGGATAATTCATTTGATACTTATCCATTTATTCTCTGCAATCTTCTGCAAGCATTGGGTCATGGATGGTGATTGTTATTTAATATTTTGCACATTTGGATTGAGCAGCGTTTTGAAAATCTTGTTAAGAATGAAGTAAAAGATTCGTCAATTCATTGAAATTTATTAACTGATGGTCTGTCATTGAATTTATATATTTTGGTAAGTATATAGTCATTATAGGCCTACAGTAATTGGGTCAATTCATGACCTACAATGGCTGCATATGAATTCCATCAATTTCAATATAAATTTATTGAATACTAAATGACAGACTCTTATACAAGTCACATTAACATACCCCTTAGTTTATTTTTTCACATAAAACTGAAACATTTTTTAATACTAATAGGTCTATAAATTTGCTTTCTAATCAATTAAGAATATGAATGTACGTATATATACACGCCTTTTCCCTTAGTTTCCATGGGATCGAAATTCGGTCCCATTCCCAATGCAAAATACATTTGTTTTTTCTCTATTTAATGAAAAAATTCCCAATTTGGTATTGAGGCCATGACTTATAAAGATAAATTACATGAAATGTAAGGGTAAATGCATTTCAAAAATATATTTACCTGCATTTAGATTCCCATGTAATGTGTGCCAATAATTTTATCAAGTTTGAGACAAATTTACATTAAATTCCTTATTATATTCATATTGCCACTGGCATTTTCTCAAAATTGAAAGAAAAAGGTCCTACACACACACACACACACACACACACACACATATATATATATATACATGTATATTTGCAAGGAAAAGGTTTATGATACAGAAAATTTCCATGCACATGTAGAATAAAAAAAATTCATTGTGGAATTAACTTCATTTAATTCTTTGTTTTCATTTATGTTTATTAACCACGACAGAGTTTAAAATATATTATACCTAGAAAAAATAATAATTCCTTTACAAATAGGGTGTTTTATTTCAACAAAATTTAACGTCAACTAATTTGTTTTGTTTTAAAAACAACAGAATTGTATCCTCATAATCTTTTCCTGATTCTGTAGTCTCTCTCTCTCTCTCTCTCTCTCTCTCTCTCTCTCTCTCTCTCTCTCTCTCTCTCTCTCTCTCTCTCTCTCTGTCTCTCTCTCTCTCTCATATATATTATTACCGGTATATACACTAAAAAATATTATCAGACATGTATAATGTATCTATCTCAAAATGTTGCTAATAATATGCTTCCATGGATTACCTAGGTAAACATTGTCATATTTATTTTTTTTTTATTTTCAGTTATGCCTGTCGAGAAAGGGTTGCGTCCAACGTCACCTGTTCATGTTCATGTGGATGACGACATACCTGTTCATGTTCATGTCAAACACAAAGGAAAGGTGAAAGGAACAAAAAAGGTTGGTTCCATGTGTTTCATACTAGGATATCTATCTTGAGAGACTATAGTCATGAAAGACCATCAATCATAAAAGACTTTTGAGACCACATTCCAAAACCAGTCAGTTAAATAACTCTGTAAATAAAATCTCTTTTGAGGAACAACCTGTATCGAGAAACCAGATTTCACTGGCAGATAAGGGTTACATTTAAAAGAAGATTCTACTTTACTGTATATGGGTAGAATTGACTATTCAGCATTTCTGTCCTCTAGTCGGTTGGACTAGTTTGAAACAATTTTTAACTAGTCCTATGTCAAATTCACTAGCCCAAAAGTGGTATGATGAATAATCGAACTGACACCTACATTATACCAAAGTGGCACCAGAACTTGTTGCTCAGTTCACACTTAAACATATCCTGTGGAAGGGCTCAACTGTCAACGTCAAGTCCTTTCATTTATTATCGTTCATGATTATACACTAAACTTTGTACAGATATTCTAGTTCTACTAGTCAACTGGACTAGTTGAAGCACATCCTTGACTAGTCCGCTGCAGAAGTTACTTGTCTCAGGCTGGCGGACTACTGCTAATTTCAAACCCTGCTGTGTACTGCAGATATTGTATATTTGTTTACTGTATGTGTATTCAAATTAGAGCACTCATATTTTAGCTTTCTTAGGGGGGTATAGACTTCTTAGCACAATTTTAAATTCATGCAGTTTATTTCATTGGATTTGTGGCGGACTACTGCTAATTTCAAACCCTGCTGTGTACTGCAGATATTGTATATTTGTTTACTGTAAGTGTATTTAAATTAGCACACTCATATTTTTGCGTTCTTAGGGGGTATAGACTTCTTAGCGCAATTTTAAATTCACGCATTTAATTTCATTAGCTTTGTCGTGTATACAGAATGACAGAGTGGAGAAATTTTAACGCTGCCCTTGAATTAGCGCAATGACTTGAGCGTGAAAAGCGCTAAAATAAGTATATGTACAGTATTCTTCTCATTACCACCTCAATACTAACTGTTAAAAGATGATAAAGAATCTTGCACCATTTACTCAAACTTATTTAATTTCCAAGTTCATGTTATATTGACCAGTTGGGCATCCTTAGCCAATCGGTTAGATCATCATGCTTTTTACCATGATGCACTTCTAATCTGTGCAGGTCAGAGTCTCGATTGATTCTAACCAGGTTTATTGGGGAAACATGCAAGTTTACTTGCAAAAATTGATAGTCTTTTAGAGATACCTAGTAATCTGGTTAAAATTGTTTTCTCCCCTACAAAGTGGCCACTGTTGTATAACTGAAAAATAATTAAGTATG
The DNA here is from genome assembly GCA_030159075.1 of Atrina japonica. Lineage (NCBI taxonomy): Eukaryota > Metazoa > Mollusca > Bivalvia > Pterioida > Pinnidae > Atrina > Atrina japonica. Next base: position 27,919 of record BROG01000691.1, on the reverse strand, counting down.
GCGCAATACACCAGTAAAACAAACAAACATGTTTCTTGTGTTTTGCCATCATGTGAAATCTTTTTCCACCTCCACTAAAAAAAGTATGTTAATCTTGCATTGTTCTTATTAGGGAATGTCCACTGCAGCCAATCTGAGGTCTTCAAAACCAAAAAGGAGCACCTCCGCATCAGCAAGAGCGAGAAGTAAGAGTCCTTCTTCTGGACCATGGGTACCAGCCCCTGGAAAAGCAACAAAAGGTCAAAAAGTCTCATGGCAGGTAATTATAATTGTGTCCCCAACCTACCGCACCTGGGATGAGAAGCAGTGGCATAATGCCACATATCATGACCACATTTTTACAATACCTTTTCATCTATTGTTCTGTGGACCAAAAAAAACAAACTATGAGCAGGTTCTCTTTAACTCATTTACCCCTAAAGATACATTTGGACTTGCCCAAGTCATTGATTTATGGAAGAGTCCATTGTTTTTCAGGGGTTGATGAGTTAAGTTTGGTATGTAGTTTTTCTAGGCAGGGGTTCTGCAGATAGGAATGGAATCGAGGTGATGGATGAGACCTTTAGACACTCTTTGCTTATGTTCTGCTAAAACCATGGGTGAAACAGAATCCATATACTTTTTCATTTTATCGAACATCGACCAAAAGCTTAAGTTTCTCATTAATATTTCACACTTATTAGAAATTGATTTCTTTGCAATTTTTCTTTCTTTGACATATTTGAGGTGGCAGGTGTTACTTGTCAGTTTCATGTTTCACATTTCATGGGACTTCTTTGTCTTGATGGTTTTATATGACATCAGATTTTAAATCAGGAAGTCTATCGCCTTTAATATGACCAGGTTCATGTCCACCTGGCAACTGGAAACTAATCTGCTTATTTGGAATGGAGACGTTTGTTAGTTTTTTGTGTAGCACTATAGGATTTTCCTTGGGTACATTGTTTATCAGGTGTTCTCCTTTAAAAAAATTGGCTGCTACTGTTCCATTGACAGTTTTGCTTTATGGTGTAAAACACCTGCCAGATCACAAAAATGTCACATCTCACAAGTTCCAAGAACTATTATTTCATGAATACCCATGAGTCAGATTTCCTAGCTTTCATTTTCTAGTTAACTTTTTTGAAAATCTGTTTAAACTCTTTCATTTTTTCCTACATAAGTGGCACCCCCGACATTGTCACTGTCTGAAAAAGGGACTAATGAAAGGTTCAAAGGTGCATTACAGGACAAAATGGCCGTCCTCGCAGCTGTACTGGCAGGTATAAATCTGAATGTACTTGTCTTGCACTGGGATTGAAATCGGAAAAAATTGGAATGCAGTCGTGGAATTTAAATATGCATGACAGGGCTTCACTGTTAATGTTTTCTTTTTCTATTTTACTTATTGCTGTATGTATATGTTGTAATGTAGAGGTGCAATATATTTCGATATTGATTATTTCTATATACACATGTCATTTGGGTATGTGGTATGGAAATGATATATCGTAACACAATAATGACACATTTAGAATTGGCATTTATACAGTTTTAACCAGATCCCCACAGAGGTATCTATGGCATAACAGGCTGTTATTTATGGGATAGCAAACCATATCTCTGGATATCACCAGTTAATCAGGGTTATGGGTTGGCTGTCCCATAGATACATTTTGGTATCTATGGGATAGCTGGATGTATCTATGGGATAGCTAAGTTGTAACCCTGAATACCTGGTGATATTCAGAGATAAGGGTCTGTTATCCCATATGTAACTTTGCTATCTTGAGATACCAGGATTTTGGTTAAAACTGCATCCCATAAGTGCTTACCTATCTTATGCATCAGTTATTTGGTATCTGCATGTTGGTTTCTGCTCTCCGTCTTTGTATAGATGATCAATATGTAAAATGGCTGTCAGTAGTAACATTTGAAAATGTCTAAAATGACTGAAGGGAAAATTGGAATGCTGATCTGATCAAGTGAAATTGTTAAAGCATGTTGATTATTTATACTCAGTTACATTTTGTTTATCAGAAAACTGTCACCAAGGAATACATGTACAGATCAACTTAGGTAAATTGGCACTTGTTTGTAAACAAAACAAGTCTAAATCAAAACATAACAGTGGTGACAAGCTACTTGTTGTCACAAAAGTATTAGAACTGTAGTAATGCATGGAGTCCGTGCAAGGCAGTATGTTTTGCCTGTACAACCTAGTTTTGGAAAGTAGAACTATTTTTTTAGTTTTTGACTGAACCTGGATGTGCCACTTTACCTTGGTAGACCTATATATTAATGGAAAACTGACAATTGCAGGGGTAGAACTTAAGATTTTTTATCCAGGAGCCACCTTGACCCCTAAGGTTCAAAATCTACTAGCCCAGCTAAAATTTCAGGGGCCCTGATTTTTTTTTATTACTTTAAGATAGTTTTAGACATCTGTTCAGAAAATCTTCGACAAATAATGAAATATGAAGAAAAATTCTAACAATTTTTTTTAATTATGGTCTTTTTCCACGAAATAAAGAATTGTAACACTAATTTCAATATTTAAAAAAAAAAAAGAAATAAAGAAATAAACACAATGAATTATTCTATCAATGACTATAAGTGGAAAAGTTGAATTAAGTTAAAAATTGGTAAAATATACATCTTTTGTTTTTATTTCTTTTTTTTTAATTTAATCAAAATATCAGCTTTAGTTTTTGCTATAAACAGGGGTTACACTGGCTGGAGTATGGACATTGGAGAAGACACCATGATCTTGCTCCGCACTTTCTCTGTTAAAATGTTTACGTAAAAACCAGTTCTTGTTCATTTTAATGCTTGAATTTGGGTGATTAGAAATATTTGGAGCCGTTAATTTGGCCTACAATGTATAGGAGAACCATCATGAAATCAGAATAAAATGCTGAACACCAAATAAACTGAACTACACTCTGGTGTCATCAAACATTTCAGCAACTTGTGCTCGCCACCTGGGCGACTTCCAGGGTAAATACACTTGCCCAGCATGAAATTAACTTGCCGTGTGCGAGTGGATGACCGCTAATTTCTATTCCTGCAATTGTATAATAAATATTTTTTATAATGTGTGGGTGAGAGAGAGAGAGAGATAGAGATATCTTCATGTTATACACACATATTTTGTTTAAGTAGAAAGCTGAGATATCCAAGGTCTTAGACGTATAGTTACTCATGTTACTGTCAGAGAGAAATAAGAAGTCAGTTACGTGAATCAGTTTCTTCTGGTAAATTGTTTGTATTCATACCATAGTGTATATTTTACATGTAATTGTAAATGCAAGCTATATATTTGACACAATAATATTGAATTTCTGGGAAAGTTTGAAAAAAAACTGCCGTAGTGTAAATCATTAATTATTTTGTAAATTAGTCAATTGCAATAACAATAAATTTGTGACAATGTTTATACAGAATTTGCAATACGGATAGCATTGGATTTTTACAAGTACAAAAAAAAAAACTTGTCAAATGATGAGATGGATAATTAATTCTTTTTTAAAATTTCTATTTATATAAGTAAAGTGGAGTATTTTTTTTATCAGTGAGGTACTACATATTAGGAACTGCCGGCAACAAGTGTGAAATGTTTGCCCGAATTTGACTAATCCTGAAATTTGATTGGCTAAGTAAGCCTAGTTGAGAATATTCACATATATCTAATTCAATTCTGAAATTCTATGGTGCCAGGTCCGGAGCACTAGCAACCACCAATACAATTTTATATTAATTTGTTTTTATATTTTGTTGTAAAAACCTTGTATCATCACTTGATTTTAGGGTCCCACACACAGATTGGAAATCAATGCCCCGAGGGACTCCCTGAGGATGGAGGACCTAGATACAGATGAAGAAGAGAGGGTACATGGACAAATGAGAAATTATGAGAAAAAAATTGAAAATTTAATGTCCGAGATGGGCTCCCTTAAAACAGAGGTGACTAGATTTTTGTATGGCATTTGACATCGCCTCAACCCAAATTTCTTGAGAGAATGGATCCTTCAAAGTAGAAATGACAGTTTGTGTTTGTGAATCCAGCATGATATGGATATGAATCCATCATGACCTGTTATGTGATTCTTCCTGATCTGCATATTAATCATGAATGATTTTTCATATTAAAGCGATATAAGCGGTCACAATGATTTTTGTTCCCTGACATATAGTCCAGAATATGATAAAATGTGTGTTCAAATACATTATCAAACATGTGAAACGTTGTAAAAGATCTTCTTTACGAAGTTATTATTAGAGTTTAAGTTTTCCCGTACCTTAAAAAATTCAGCTGTATTTCCATATGCAATGACTTTCAGATAAACTCTTTCGCCATATCAAATGTGCTTTGTAATTTGGTCAGGGGGTCTCGTCCCTTACACGCTCGGTCTATCAGCAATCTGGGCCTTTTACACAATTGGTTTATGTTAAAGTCAGCCGATTTTTATGTGTTTTATATTTACTTTTAAGATACTGATTTTATTGGAAAGTGCATGTATTATGTAAAATATGTGCTTTTCAACGCTATCTTAAATACCTGAAGAAAATTGGATGAATATATAAAATGTTTCCAATCTTTAATGTTACCCTGTATGTTGAGATTGCCAAAATCAAAACAATATAACTGTGAAAAGTATGCGTACTTCATGTTTAACAATCGTGCCGCCATGTCCGGTGGAGTTGGGCATTTTATGATCACGTGTGTCAAGAATGTTTAAGCCGGGAATGGGATGGGATGAGTCAAAAATAGGTCGAGATCACCAGATATACCCAGCACGTGGACAATTTCAGAATAAATGTTTTGAAATGACAAAAAATACCAACTTATCCTGATTTAGGTATGAAATAATGATGTACGAAAATAAACGCAATGGTTAATAAGAATAGAATGTATATTAACTGCAAATAGCACATGCTTATTGGACACTCAGTAATCTTTGTAAAGAATTACGGAAAATTAATTTGCAATGCTCAAAGTAATGGCACACAAACAGTAACTAATATTACGGGTTACGTTTGACATTATTGTTGCCCTAATGCACATGCATTTGTTATCCTAACCACCAGATGGTCTCTTTGGGATATATATGAGATAAAATATTACATAAAATTGGCATGTAAAATTTTTCACCTACAACAGCTCATATTGCTTTAATTCACCTTGACCCTTTGTATGAATCCACTTTGTTCTGGAAGTTAATCCACCTGGACCTGTATTTGAATCTTCTAATACATAAACATGAATCCACTCTGACCTGCATATGAATCCACTTGAACCTGTAGATGACTCTAGCATTACCTCTACATGAATTCATCATGATCTTAATATGAATCCACCATGTCCTCTGTATAATTCTCCACAGCCTTTTTTATATATGAATCTGAGCCCCCTTGGCTCAGTCGGTAGCGCGCTCGACTCTGGATCGTGAGGTCGCGAGTTTGAGTCCCGCCGGCGACAGGTTGGTTTCTTGTCTTTCGGATGAGACAGTAAAAACTGGAGGTCCCGTGTAACAGTAGGTGTCGGCACGTTAAAGAACCCTCACTTCTCAATGACCATAAGTGCTGAGCATAGGCCAAAGATTTGAAGCCCTTCACTGGCATTTGGTGACGTCTCCATATGAGTGAAATATTCTTGAGTGGGACGTTAAACAACAATAAACAAACAAACAAATATATGAATCCACCATGACCTCTTTTTGAAACTTTGGCCTACATGTGAATTCACCATGACGGAATATAAATCACCATTGTGTGAATAGCATGGTTTACCAATAGCAGTCTAAGATAGGTTCATTTTTGCCCTTGATGGGACAAACATTTCATTTTTCAATTATCATAATGCGTAGACATGTGACTTTTACCCCAATTTTAGATTAAAGGCATTCATGAGCAATACTTGCAGTTGCATAAATTAAAGAAAAAGATTACCAGCAGATTTTCTCACTTTACAGTTTTTAGGTCACTTGCACGTAATTTTTTTTACCTATATACAGAAGCCTTCTTAATTGGAAACAAATTTCAATACCTGGATGTATTAATTTTGTCATAATTAGAAATTTTTTTTTTTAAAAATAAGACCCATATTGTTCTTGTTGTGGTTGAACACCCATCAGGATTCAACAGATTTCTTTGGCTAAATTTGTGTAATTATTTGAAGAACTCATTGACCAACAATCCTTGATTGAATATTATCACCAGGTCATCCTTCTTGAAGAATGTCCAAGATACGATAGGCGGAAACAGCTTTTAAATGACTGTTATGCTTCACTGAACTCTACTAATCACTTTTGAGTCGCTTATATTTTGATCTTTTCTCAAATTCAATGCGCCAATTCTTTTCAAATTTGGTATGGATTGGCTAATAAAAATAATTACTTGATGCCGTTTTTCCCCACATAGGACAAGGACTCAGTTGACCAGTAACTCAATATTTCAAGTTTAAAGGTGCTTTTTTCACAGATTGCTGTGTGTAGGGTCAAAATTATATTTTCACTTAACCCATCAACCCATGAAAAACAATGGACTTTTCTGTAAATCATTGACTTAGACCAGCCGAAATGTGTCTTTAGGGGTGAATGGGTTAATTAAACTAAATTTTGGGGGTAAATAACTTGAACATGACAATAGTAGAACAAATGAAAAGTAGAATTTCTTGATATTCTGTGAAAGAGTACCTTTCAACCTTTCACCCCTAAAGACATGTTTGGATTTATCTAAGTAATTGATTGAAAGAAGGTCCATTGTTTTTCAGGGGTTGATGAGTTAAAGGCATATAAGCTGTCAAAATGGATTTTTTTTGTAATAAAAGTTTTAATATTTGACATTTTATACAAATAAAATGTTTAAAAAATCCCAGTTGAAAAAAAATTGTTATAATATCATATTTGTGAAAAGAAATAAATGTAATTAATGGACAAGTAAACATTTGTATTCTTACATAGATGGCAGAATCATTCTAGGCAATATATGCATATGTTAATTTTTTCTACGGCAATATATCTTTTTGGCCCTTTTTAATGAAATTTTTGTCTAATCGCAGGATATATATTTTTTTTATCAAAATGACAACCTGTATGCCTTTAAATGTTTACATATTAAACAAATAATTGTGAGAATTTCATCCCATTTTTATCCAGGCGGAATTACAGCGAAGTCAAAGAGAGATTGAAAGGAAAGACGATTTGTTAGAGTCTTCGCGACACGTCTTAGATGTACAAGAGCGAGAACTTGAAGACACAAAAGAAGAGTTGAGCATTGCTGAGCATGAGAACCATTTGTTACGTAAAAGTATGGAAATATTGAGTGAAGAAACAAACATCAGCAGGTAGGTGAATGACCCACATAACAGTCGCGTAATTATACAGCCCTTGTATGTAGGGTAATTATACAGCCCTTATTAGTAGGGTAATTATACAGGCCTTATTAGTAGGGTAATTATACATACTTTATTAGTAGGGTAATTATACAGACCTTATTAGTAGGGTAATTATACATACTTTATTAGTAGGGTAATTATACAGACCTTATTAGTAGGGTAATTATACATACTTTATTAGTAGGGTAATTATACAGACCTTATTAGTAGGGTAATTATACATACTTTATTAGTAGGGTAATTATACAGACCTTATTAGTAGGGTAATTATACATACTTTATTAGTAGGGTAATTATACAGACCTTATTAGTAGGGTAATTATACAGCCCTTATTAGTAGGGTAATTATACAGCCCTTATTAGTAGGGTAATTATACAGCCCTTATTAGTAGGGTAATTATACAGCCCTTATTAGTAGGGTAATTATACAGCCCTTATTAGTAGGGTAATTATACAGCCCTTATTAGTAGGGTAATTATACAGCCCTTATTAGTAGGGTAATTATATTGTCCATATCAGTAGAGTGATTATTATGGGTTATTATATGATAACAACCTATTATGTGTCTACTTTGACTTTTCATCGAGGGCCATCCTGTTAACAGTGAAGAGGTTGCAATTGCACTTCTTGTAAAATATAGTCCAACTCAAGAATCCAACTTTTACAGAAAAGTAAAATATTTTGGTTAAAATGAAATTAAATATAGTTTGAACAGTCATTAAATGAAATATCACATAATTCTACTTACTTCTGCCTTTCGAAATTATACAATACGATTTGTAGTTAGTTTCAACACAACATCATCGATCTATTTATAAATATTTAAGATTCTAGTGACCTGCAGAGTTTTTGAAATTCACGGGTCTTAACAGAAAAACCAGTAAATTTTACAAAAGTGCAGTGAAATCTATCTGATAACCGGTCCAAATGACCAGCAATTTTCCATTTCAATTTAATTGTGTATATATACAGATCAGTAAAAAAAATTTCTTTGACCAGTGAAATTCCTTTATTCACTGGTCTAGTTGACCAGTAATATTTTTTTTATTTCAAAATATCTGACCTTGAGTATGCCTTGAGGTTGTAATAGAGAAACTGCAGAATTGCTCCGCCATTCATCATATTGATATTGATAGCTACAAGCATACAGCAATTGTAAATAAAAATAGTTACATATTGCTGATACCAACATGAAGCTAAATCAATTTCTATTGAACTCTCAAGAATATGTGTTTTCTAGTCCATGGAAAAATGAAAACAAAAGCAGAATAGAGGGTATAGCATCAAGAAGAAGGTGCTTTGTTATGCAAATGGCACATGAAAGTCATTGGTTGTTTTGAAAAAGTTCCTGTCCATTTTGAAAACTATCAAATTAACATGTTTGTCAACTAATCGCTAATGCCCTAATGAGATTCACCGTGGATATTTCCTTTATTTCTACACCATGTATGGTGTCCACATGCCTTACATAATCAGCGACTGCTCAATTTCAGCGAACGGTCATTTGTATACTTTGTATTGATATCGCAAAGGGGGGTAAATTGAACATTGAATGATACAATTCCCAATTCTCCTTTCCACGAAAGAGGGAAAAATCACCATGTCAGATGTTTACACAACAATTATCACACCTTTCCACGAAAGAGGGAAAAATCACCATGTCAGATGTTTACACAACAATTATCACACCTTTCCACGAAAGAGGGAAAAATCACCATGTCAGATGTTTACACAACAATTATCACACCTTTCCACGAAAGAGGGAAAAATCACCACGTCAGGTGTTTACACAACAATTATCACACCTTTCCACGAAATAGGGAAAAATCACCATGTCAGGTGTTTACACAACAATTATCACACCTTTCCACGAAAGAGGGAAAAATCAGCACGTCAGGTGTTTACACAACAATTATCACACCTTTCCACGAAAGAGGGAAAAATCAGCATGTCAGGTGTTTACACAACAATTATCACACCTTTCCATGAAAGAGGGAAAAATCAGCATGTCAGATGTTTACACAACAATTATCACACCTTTCCACGAAAGAGGGAAAAATCACCATGTCAGGTGTTTACACAACAATTATCACACCTTTCCACGAAAGAGGGAAAAATCAGCACGTCAGGTGTTTACACAACAATTATCACACCTTTCCACGAAAGAGGGAAAAATCACCATGTCAGGTGTTTACACAACAATTATCACACCTTTCCACGAAAGAGGGAAAAATCAGCATGTCAGGTGTTTACACAACAATTATCACACCTTTCCATGAAAGAGGGAAAAATCACCATGTCAGATGTTTACACAACAATTATCACACCTTTCCACGAAAGAGGGAAAAATCACCATGTCAGATGTTTACACAACAATTATCACACCTTTCCACGAAAGAGGGAAAAATCACCATGTCAGATGTTTACACAACAATTATCACACCTTTCCACGAAAGAGGGAAAAGTCACCATGTCAGGTGTTTACACAACAATTATCACGCCTTTCCACGAAAGAGGGAAAAATCACCATGTCAGATGTTTACACAACAATTATCACACCTTTTGAAGTTAATCACAGTAAGATCGGGGCGTATAAGCCTAAACTTTTTGTGTAATCGATCTATTTATGTTGGATTTCAAACAGAAACGATGTCTTCAATAAAGTTTTATCCATTGCCAAAAGCATTGATGTCTTTAAGTGAAATTGGTGAATTACGATGATGAAAAATTATTTCTTTTTTACCCCATACACAGTTATTTATAATATTAATACAAAATAGAGAATGTTGTTTGGTTGTTTATTTAGTTTAGGCAGAGTATATGTTCAGATACCAAGGTAATGGCCCTAAATAGGATTGTTTACGCTCGATGTTACAAGCCCTAAGTCAGTAAGGACTTTAATCACTTATGTCCGACCACAGGATATTTATTATTATCATTTAACCATGAAACCTAAAAAAAATTGTTTTAAATCACACTTTATTTCACTATGAAAAAATTTATTTTACCTGTTCCCAGGGTCATGTTTGGTTTAAATTTAAGCAGGTTCCATAATTATACAGCCATTAACAGTAGGGTAATTATATGGCCAATGTCAGTAGGGTAATTATACAGCCAATGTCAGGGTAATTATACAGCCCATATCTGTAGGGAAATTATACAGTCTATATCACTAGGGTAATTATACAGCTAATGTCTGTAGGGTAATTATACAGCCCTTATCAGTAGGGTAATTATATGGCCAATGTCAGTAGGGCAATTATACAGCCAATGTCAGGGTAATTATACAGCCTATATCTGTAGGGAAATTATACAGTCTATATCACTAGGGTAATTATACAGCTAATGTCTGTAGGGTAATTATACAGCCCTTATCAGTTGGGTAATTATATGGCCTATATTATTTGCCAGTGCACAAAACATACAATATTTGGTTTGTATATATCTGGATTATTAGATAGTTGTTAAAAAGCACCTAACGGATATTGTTTGTTTTGTTGTTGTTTTACAAATATGTCAATTATGTCATGTATATGGTGATGTCACCAGCTATAGGTAAAGTGCCACAGACTTTAGACTGAGGCCAATGTGATGAGAGTTCTTTCACATGCCACGCCTGTGACATGGGACTTCTGTTTCAAGTCTCAACTAGAATTGTGACTGACATTGGTGCTTGGCTAAGGAACTGTCATTACCATATTTAAAAGTCTTTGGTATCCTGCGATACCAGGAATCAAACCTGTCACCTCCTGCTTTTGAGTCCAGTGGTTGAACACTCTACCACAAGACCACCACAAGTGGTCCCTAATTGATAGTTCAGTAGACCAGAAGTTCAATAGACCAGATTGTAACATACTCAGGAATCAATATCAGATTCAGAGTATAATTTTGTGATGCAGTTACTCATATCATGTTTTTTGTTTTTGTCCTCGCTTTCAGACATGACATTAGAGTATTATCAAGTGAAAGAGAGAAACTAATGAAGAAATTGATTGAAATAGAAATGGACGGCCAAGCAGCTGTGAAACAAATTGGTGAAATGAGGGACGCACTGCGCAAGGTAATCTAAAAAATATCCATCATTTTTGTAAGCAATTGAAATTAGTTTTCAGAGCAAAATGTTAGGGGCAAAAATTTTCTTTGTATAAAATATTTTCAAAGGATTTAAACCTCATTGGATGACACTCTTAACTTTCATATTTATGCATAAGCAGAAAGCAAAATTTTTAATCGGTTTAGAATTTTTGTTTCTGCAAATTTTAGGGAGACAGCCGATCTTCCTCCAGTGATGTGAACAGACTTTTAAAACAGAAAGATGTACTCTTAGAAAAACTCTCTGATTTTGAGGCGACCAATCGGACATTAAGAAGAATTTTGCGAGAACAACATCAGGCAGAGGCCACAGCAATCCGCGTCAGCGAGCAACGAGACATTCTGATGAAGAAATTATCTGACGGCGATAGATACAACGAAGTAAGTAGATATGGTGGTCTATGGAGACAGGGTCCACTGTATATCATTTAATTTATTGTTACCTTTATAATTAGTAAAGATAATTACCATACTCAAAACTGAAGTATTTCTCATGTTCCAGAGTATAACTTAACTTCTGCTAATCCTGAAATCTGATTGGCTGAGCAGGTCACGATAAGAATATTCTTAGATATAAGTATATTCTTATATTTTTGGCAATTTATCCTGATCTGAAGACATTCAGCAATATCTGATAATGGTTGGAATACTGATTATGTATTTTTAGCTTTATCAAGTGAATATTGTAAACATTTCTCAGGGTAAATTTTGGTGAAAAGAAGAATATTCAGGAGTGTTTTTCTAAAATATCATTCATACTATTTTTTCAAACATTTTTCAGTAAAAATGATGAAATAAGTTGAGATTTTTCTCAAGATTTTGTGACACCTATTCTTTATGTACAGGTAGCTTCTTATTACAACATGTGCAATGCAAACTGAATTAGCATGTGCCCTGTACAGTTAGAACTACCATAGGTTTGATTGAATGTGCAATGAATAGATTTTGGTCAAGTTGGATTGAGTCAAAACAAAATTTTAGACAAAAATAAAAGGAAGGAATTGATGCTTCAAATAATTGTTGTGGCCACTTTATCGTTATTTAACAAAATATTTGGTTTTTTTTTTTTTCATAATTTCATTGGTCAATGAGGGGAGCTAACTCCTCCATAGCACCTGATCCTACTTCCAGATTTTTTTGATGTATGGATGTTCTGGAGGTTCATGTTTCACTTTGTTAGCATATTGTCTCAGGAATTTTGCCTCTGTCAATATTTAGGTGTTAATAATTTCTTCTTTTTTTTTTTGGAAACATTTTTAGAAATCTGATATATTTTTCTATTTAAAATATCTTAGATATGCCGCTGGAACAGGGTTGAGTTTTTTTCTTTATGATATTTTTTATTGAGTTTTTTTTTTTTTTTTTTTTTTGTAATAATAGCATGCATATTGTGATTTTGTACTAGTGTATTATACAAGAAAAAGAGAACAATATTTATATATATATATATAAAAATATATATAATGTTAGTCAGATTGTTTTCATTCACATTTATGTATACTTATCCTGTCTGGTGGATAAGGTTTATGATAAACAAATGTCAAACTATTTTGTATGTGTCAGTAACTAGACAAATATAAGAAGTCTTAATGCCACACATTTCTTGTACACTCCCAACATTGTGTCACCAAACTGAGACTTGCTATCTATACAATCAATTTTGATTTATCATCAAATTTATTATCGCCATCCACCACTCCATTTTTCAAAGAAATGTTTATTTTGAAAAGTCGGTTATCTTGATATCTTGATCATGTTCAATGTAGCTACTGATTGGTCGCTAGATTTTATGAGTGTAAAACTGAGCAGCAGTTGTAAGAACAGGTAATTGAAGAATTTAATAAATAAGATAATTACTTAATGTGAACTGTTGTCCCGTTTTCTGTTCATTAAAGATATATCTGTGATGTCTAAGAATGGTAACTCAATTTTTTCCCCAAGATGCAGGAATTAATTTCATTGCCAAATTGGATATACCACCATAATTTCTAACAAAATGTGGCGGTTTATTGAGAATTGATTATATATGTCCAGTAACTGACAGATATACAGGGTTTTCAATAAGAGGCAGCCGGAGGTCGAATTGACCACTTAGAAATGAAATTTGGCTGCTTAGAAATTCTGCAGCTGTCATAAGTCATAGGTTTTGAAAATATACCCTAGTGGGGTGGGGGCTCCTTCATTCCATATTTGGCCTTTTAAATGAAATCTTATTGAAAACACTGGATACAAGACATTGTATCCCATGTGATAGTTTTCAGTTGTCCAGAAAGACTCAATACAGGATGAATTTGATATGTAGTGTTCCAGAGGAGAGGGGATACAGAAATATATTGGGGGTTCATGACAAAAAAGGTATATTTGGCTCTTGGTACTTGTTGTCATGGACCCCATATATTTTTGTACACCCCCTCCCCCAACATATGTATAGTACATATGTATTAGAGTCATACAAATGTATAATGTGCATATTCATGATCACTTTTTGTTACACATATGACACATATATATTGTAAATGTGTCCATTGTTGAATTTGTAAATGTGTCCATTGTTGAATGTGTAAATGTGTCCATTGTTGAATGTGTAAATGTGTCCATTGTTGAATGTGTAAATGTGTCCATTGTTGAATGTGTAAATGTGTCCATTGTTGAATGTGTCCATTGTTGAATGTGTAAATGTGTCTAGAATTTAATGTGTTCATGGTCATAATTTTCCTTTGTTACCAACCATGTGATTGCATGTTTTGCACATCGATAATTTTACACAGCTATGGTCACAATAAACTTGCTCTTATAAAGAAACACATTACTATCAACCTACTAACAAACTGTGGGTAAATTAAAGATTGTTGTTAACATTGTATATATACAGTCAATAGTTCTTAACATTGTATATATAGACAGTCAATAGTTCTTAACATTGTATATATAGACAGTCAATAGTTCTTTACATTGTATAATGTAGACATGTCAATAGTTCTTAACATTGTAAATATATAGACAGTCAATAGTTCTTAAATGTGTCATTGTATAATGTGTAAACAGTCCAATAGTTCTTAACATTGTATATATAATGTGTACAGTCAATAGTTGAATTAACATTGTTGATAAATATATACAGTCAATAAATGTTCTTAAATGTGTATATTGAAGACAGTCATTAGTTCTTAACATTGTATATAGACAGTCAATAGTGTCTTAACATTGTATATATGTGTAAATGTGTCAATAGTTCTTAACATTGTATATATATACAGTCAATAGTTGAATGTGTAAATGTGTCCATTGTAGAATGTGTAAATGTGTCAGTCAATAGTGCTTAACATTGTTGAATATATATACAGTCAATAGTTCTTAACCATTGTATATGTATAGACAGTCAATAGTTCTTAACATTGTATATATATAGACAGTCAATAGTTCTTAACATTGTATATATAGACTTTGTCAAACCATGTTCTTAACATTGATATATATAGACAGTCAATAGTTCTTAAACATTGTATATATAAATACAGTCAATAGTTCTTAACATTAAAGATTGGTGTATATATATATACAGTCAATAGTTCTTAATATTGTATATATAGACAGTCAATAGTTCTTAACATTGTATATATAGACAGTCAATAGTTCTTAACATTGTATATATAGACAGTCAATAGTTCTTAACATTGTATATATAGACAGTCAATAGTTCTTAACATTGTATATATAGACAGTCAATAGTTCTTAACATTGTATATATAGACAGTCAATAGTTCTTAACATTGTATATATATATACAGTCAATAGTTCTTAACATTGTATATATAGACAGTCAATAGTTCTTAACATTGTATATATAGACAGTCAATAGTTCTTAACATTGTATATATAGACAGTCAATAGTTCTTAACATTGTATATATATACAGTCAATAGTTCTTAACATTGTATATATATAGACAGTCAATAGTTCTTAACATTGTATATATATACAGTCAATAGTTCTTAACATTGTATATATAGACAGTCAATACTTCTTAACATTGTATATATATACAGTCAATAGTTCTTAACATTGTATATATAGACAGTCAATAGTTCTTAACATTGTATATATATATACAGTCAATAGTTCTTAACATTGTATATATAGACAGTCAATAGTTCTTAACATTGTATATATATACAGTACAGTCTTAATAGTTCTTAACATTGTTAACATTGTATATATACAGTCAATAGTTCTTAACATTGTATATATATACAGTCAATAGTTCTTAACATTGTATATATAGACAGTCAATAGTTCTTAACATTGTATATATAGACAGTCAATAGTTCTTAACATTGTATATATAGACAGTCAATAGTTCTTAACATTGTATATAGACAGTCAATAGTTCTTAACATTGTATAAGTTCTTAACATTGTATATATACAGTCAATAGATAGAATAAAGTTTATTTGAAGTCTGCATAACCTCATAATAGAGGGATCATTGATCATTTGCAAGGAAAATACATTCTTTAAAAAAAAACCTACTGATAGTGATAATATTTTCAATATGTTGTTGTATCACAGGATTTTTGGACTGAAAATGCTCTTTTGTTCTGAAATTATTGAAATTGTCATCTAAAAACCATGGTCCAAAATCTCTATGCTCTTTCCTACCTGTGGTTTCATGTGCTTGAAATCATTCATTTGTAATGAATATTCATAAGGAATAGGTGTGTCCAATTTATCCAATCACAATAGTTGTGACAGAAATTATTGCGTAGTCCATTGATCACTTTCTGAATTTGTTTAAATGCCTTCATTTGATTGGTTGCTTATTTGCTTTGGCTACGGTTTCATGAATAAAAGAAATATGGACGGATGACTTTGGGCACATGAAACCACTTGTAGGAAACAGAAACCACTGGTAGGAAAGATATACCACTGGTAGCAAAGTGCATAGTGATTCCAGATTGTGGTTTTACAACCATGTTTCAAAGTCTGAAGCTGTAAGTTTTGTTATATCGACTTTAAATTGCATAATGTACATTGTAACCAGAAAAAATCTTTTTGGTAGGTGAAATTGTCGGAAAAATGACAGGTTATTTTAAAGTGGTCTGACTGTTATTAAATATGTACATTTCCTATCTTTATAGAGGCTGAAGATTGAGCTTGCGGACAGGGATAGACTAATTGGCGACCTGAGAGCTCAGATTCTTGCTCAGAGGGTAAGTCCACAAACATAAAATCTGAGTGCAGTTTTTCATCTTTCCCCATTTTTTTGTATGTCCTATAGTAAAGTAGATTTTCTTTACTTACATGTATACCATTTTGTTTATGATGAATCACTTTAAAAATATGGTTATTTACATTTGAAAATTCTAAAAAAGAAGTCTAAAAAATTAGAGGAATTTTTTCAATGCCCTTGCTTACATTTGAGGTTCCTGTCCCAAGTTATCAAATGCCCTTGCTTACATTTTAGGTCAAGCATCCCCCCTCCCTTCTTGCAGAGGGCTGGTGGTCTCTTCCCAGATACATTGTAATCGGGTTACTTCCTCTGTCATTAAAACAAGCCACCACCATATAACTGAAAAGTTGTTGGATGTGGCAAAAAAGCATTATTCAAAGAAAAGCTACAACAACAACAACAAAGCTTAGTTTTATAGGACTGCCACTAGATGTCACTTAAAGGAAGTTGCCTGTTTCTGACTGTAGTGGATGAGGGCAATCGGCACTTGTTTACATCTGTACAGTGCTTCAGAAGTTTCTTTTAGTTTAAATCACTTTCTTATTTCTCGAAAATTAAGGATGGATTTTATAAGTTTATATGATGGTTTTTTTTTATGTCAATGATGTAAATAACCATGTTTGTATGTTTCCTTTGCTTTTGTTCATTTTCGATTGGTCAATATCTGTCTTATTTCTTCACCATGCATGTGTGCTTTTTACCTGAAAACTCAAAGTTTTTTAAATCTCAGCGGGACCCCCAATACAATGACAGGAATCTGGTGAGTTTGTAGTGCATGTTGAAATAGATCTTTTTTATCTTACATTTCAACTTTTCTTCAGTAGAATTTAGTTTTTGAAATTTGTAGGTCAGTCGAGTCATTGGGATTTTTAATGAGTCATTTCCATTATCTGTTAACATTTGTACATTTTGACTTAGAAATTAGCGAAACAATTTTCAGCAATTTTGATAGGAATGTTCTCTAGGGAGAAAAGTACCAGAGTTATAAAAAAGGGTCATAGGGATTGGTTCAAAACCTTTATATCAGGATTTAGTCCAAATCTCAACAGAAGGAAAATGTCCAACTACCACATGTAACACAACCTTTGAGATTTTCCATCGCTCTGACAACACAGTAGAGAAACTGAAATCATGCCTGCAGTAATTTTATTATGTTTGGAATTCACTGCCTTTTAAATGCTGTTTCCCCTAGCATAAAAGTCAAAATTGTCTCCAAAATTCAAGTATATTTTCCCAGAATGTAATTATCTTAATGTATTGGATTTTTTCGTAATTAAGAAAAGTAGGGTGGGGGTTTGCATATTGGTCATTTGGTCATATTTATAATTACGTACTAGATAGATAGTTTTTTATTATTATTTTTTGGGGGGTGGGAGATCCATGTCTTTCATTTTGGGTGAAACATAAAAGAATTTTTGAGCTTGTGTATATGTCCTATGCTGAATCACCAAAATGATATTTTATGCCCCTTCGACAAAATGTCTAGGGGCATACTATGTTGTTTTTTTTTTGCTTTTTATCATACCTTTGCATTTTATATCACAATTAGAGACAACATTTAAATCATGGTGCATATATATTTCAGAGCTAACCAGCTTTGTCGTGGTATTTTACTTATTTACAATGTCAGCAGATGTGGAGTTGGGTGGTTGTTATTTACTTTTAAATTAAAATGTACATGTATCGATTATCAATTCTACAGAAAACTTCCCTTAAGAAGGAAAATAAATTGACAGTAAGTAAAGCTCCCCCTGGTGGGCTGCTTTGGTATGAAAATGGAGTTTGTCATGTAACAAGGAATTTTCTGTTTTTTCTGCTTAAGACACTTTTTCATCTCTCACTGCATGCTAGAATGGTTTTACTGAAAAAATGGCATCATTTTGAAATGTCTAGTTCCATGACTGGATTCTTGTTTTGTTTTATGTTCTTTCTTTTGGGGGTGGGTGGGAGAGGATTAGGCATAAAATAGTGGAAGCAGTGTGTAGGATCTATAGCCTCCATGCTTAAAATGTTCAAAATATACATTTATCTTTGCATTAAAGGTTGAAAACTAGAGAAACTTTCAGAAATCTATATTTGGGATCACAAAAGTCTAATGTCACGTGATTATTAATTACCAAAACTTTTCAGCAGACAAAATCTCCGCTTGTCTCTAAATTGAATTGTTAATTGCTACTTTTTCTTGTGTCATCAAAACTTAAGAATTCTCGGCATACTCTTGTTTTAAGTTGTAGTGAAATAGATTTAAACTTATTTATGGCTTTATTCTGTTTCCGTTTTACTTACAAATATACAATTTTGGAATTACATGTCATATATTCCATTTCGGTCCGGATTTGAATTTAGTTACAAGAAATGGGCAGGAGTAAAAGTACATATTGTAATGGACAAATGGTGTTAGCAAATAGTTATGGTATCCCCATAAAGACCCCTTCGTCTTAACTTTGACTTGCAATGCATCTCACATAAGGTCAGAAATGAGTAATCGGTAAATTCTCCTTAAAGTCATCATACAAAGATTACCAGAACCCAACACCATAAAACTTAAGAATGTACTCGGGTCTGAGAATATTCTCAACTTTGCCTGCTCAGCCAATCATATATCAGGATTGGCAGAATTTAAGTAAAATTTTTAGACTGAAGTAATTTTTAAGTTTTAAGGTGCCAGGCCCTGCTGTTATCAATTTCACTGCCGTTTGTGAAATGCTGCTCTAGTGTTTTGGGAGGCAAAAGTTATGTTGTTCCTGCAAAATGACATTCCACATAATCATTTTAATAAAATGTCAATTATTATAGGGGAAATTTTATCATTTGCTCTCCAAAACATTAAACTCACAGTTAATGTGGAAGTGGTTATCAATCAATGCTCCACATGCTTTATGTAATGTTTTCATTGATTGGGTTTTCATAGAAAGTTTAGACTTGCATATTCATAGCTTTTAGATTTCTTGGGACTTTGATATTTCTGTATGCAGATTTACTAGAATATACATGTAGATATCGAAGGATCTGGTAAAGATTTTGTTTATAAATTCATTCATTGGCTTAGAATTTTATTTTTTTTTCTCCTAGATACTTTTTTTTAATTCCTAGACATTTTATAGACATAACATTTGTGTGAAATCAAACGGTGCTAGTTTTCTTTATTTTTGCGGTTTGCTTCTTTCATTTTGACTTTCTCATGCTAATTATAGATATGGAGTCCAGAGAGATTATCGTTGTTGTAGTAACACACACATTTTGTAATATGATTCTATGATCGTAAGCAGATTTGCGTAAAATGCTGCTACGTAATTGAAATAGTGTGTTTTTGACAAGTGCTTTGACAAGGTTGCTGTGAAAAGTGTGAATTTTGTGTTGTTGTGAAACTACGGTTTGTAGAGAATTTGTGTTTGTCTAATCAATAATCATGAATAATAATAAAATAAATCCCTGAGAAAATACATACGAATGAAAGAAACAATATTGTAGGCTGAAAAACAAAATTATTTGAAAATCAAAAAGAAAAAAGAAATTATGGTGTTCATTTTTAAACTATCCATTCATGAATAATTATTGACCTACAGTAATACCTGCTTTAACGACCACCTGTGTATAAAGACCACCTGGTCATAAAGACTATTTTTTTTTTTGCTGTCCCCAATAGTACCACTTGTGTACAAATTAAACTCTGTATAAAGACTACCTCCCTATAAAGACTGGTTTTGTTGTGTCCGTAGACAGTAAAAACTGGAGGTCCCGTGTCACAGTAGGTGTCGGCACGTTAAAGAACCCTCACTGCTCAATGGCCGTAAGTGCCGAGCATAGGCCAAAATTTGAAGCCCTTCACCGGCATTTTGTGACGTCTCCATATGAGTGAAATATTCTTGAGTGGGACGTTAAACAACAATAAACAAATAAACAATTGTTTTGTCCGTAAGAGGATCTTTATATATACAAGTTTCACTGTAATTCCAAAAGTAGATATTAAACTCATTTTACGTTATAGTATTTTCTGTATTAACATATTTTAAAATTTGCAATCGTGGAATTTTTGTCCTTTTTACCAAAGGAGAAAGTGGCATCATGGGTAATTGTGGGTCGTAAATTGGGATATTGTGGTCATTGTTTAATTTTGGCCAAATTTTGCCACCCTAATAAAATGGCCAAAATTAAACCATCCAAAATATGTACACATGTACAATGACTGGAAATTTGGATCTGTTTCTAACATTTATCCGGAATTATTTCTAATGTTAAATTCTCATAGTGAAATTTAAGCAGTCACTGGTCATAGAGAGCAGGTGGTCACTATATAGGGTAGAGAAATATAGGAATTATAATTAAACAAGGGGAAGATTTAAAATAGTTGCTAAAAGCAGATTAGACCAATGACCAAAAGTAACCCTTCATTTTATGACCAAAGTGGCCAAATTTTAGCGACACCAAAATATCTCAAGTTACAGTATTACATATTATTTAACCCTAGATTCAATCACTTTATTTTTTCAAAAAAAAAAAATACAGTGACAGGCATCTACAGTATATATTAGAAAAGATTCAGTTTTTCTTTTTTTTTTTTAATTTTTTAAGTTTGATTTTATTTTTCATATTTTCTTTTTTCTTGTAGCCAGGTAGTTATCATTTCTTTTCATTGAATAAAATTGCTGAAAAGTCAGAGAAATAAAATATTTGTTATTGTGTAATAATACATTATAATCCTTTCAACTCTGGTCTAAATTAATGTGATCCCTTAAACTTTATATGTTAATGTGTGATAATACATTATAATCCTTCAAACTCTGGTCTAAATTAATGTGATCCCTTAAACTTTATATGTTATTGTATGATAATACATTATAATCCTTTCCAACTCTGGTCTAAATTAATGTGATCCCTTAAACTTTATATGTTATTGTATGATAATACATTATAATCCCTCTAACTCAGGACTAAATTAAAGTGATCCCTTAAACTTTATATATTGTATTATAATACATTATAATCCTTTCAACTCTGGTCTAAAAATGTACATAAACTGTATAGAATATAGAATAATCCCTTGATTACAACTTAAGTCTGATATTTTTCTAACCCTTTTGGGGATGTGGAAAAGAGATGGGTGTTTGCTGTTCATTAATGTGTAACAGGGAATGATAATTCATTTTGGATAACATTATAATCCTTTAAATCTGGTCTGGCAATGGAATCCCTAAAATTTATTGAGTTTTGTATACAATACTATAATCTAACAACGTGGTCTAAAGTAACACAGACAGTAAACTTTACATGATCTTGTATGTCATTTAATCCAAACAACTCATTAGTTTTTTTATTATGATTTTTTAAACTTTTTTGTTCCACCCCATAATACAAAATAATTGCTCTCTCTGGTCTCCAGTAATGTGATCCATTAAACTTTACACGAGCACATTTGCAAAAACAGTTAATCCGCACTCTGGTCAAAATTAGGCTGACTTAAACCGGATGGCTGTGCAGATTAGGGTGAGTTGTTTTTGCATATGACTGTACAACTACAGGATGTGGTCAGAAATTTAAAAAAATTGTATGATAATAAATTATGGTGGCCTGTTTCACTGGTGGTAGCACACCTGTGATTGGTGATTTATATGAAGGAAAGATTGTAATTTTTATTTTAGACTTTTCAGGAATCATATTCCAGTTAAGATTAAACATTATATACACTTTAAAAAAAACTTTATCATGTAAAGACATTTTGAATAATCAATATTTACAACAGTAATTTTTGATATTTTTTTCAATATTGAAATGTCAGTGGAAAAGAGATCAGATGTGTTTGCTGTTACTCAATTTTTAAAGGGAATGATAATTCGTTGGGTATAAGGTAAACTAAATAATTATTTATCGGGACCCTAAAATTTACGATAACTGCATTCCTACTAATCTAACCTGCGTGGGAAACACTTACTGAGTGGTAACATTACAGGATCTTTTCTTTACCAAACAACAATTAGTTACCCAATTAAATTTAAATCGTACACAGGGAACAATTACCCTTTAGGAAGAAAATATTGCTCATCTCTGGTCTCCATGTTTCCATTGCACGAAACTTCGTGATACCACTTGGAAAACAGTTGCGCACAAAAGAGGCTGACTTAAACCAGGTGAGACTGTCTGGTAGCACACCTGTGCTTGGTGATTGGGGTGAAGGAAAGATTGTTTTTTTGTTTAGACTTTTCAGAAATCATATTCCAGTTAAGATGTAAACATTGACAATTTAAAAAAAACTTTATCTTGAAAAGACATTTTGTTTTCAATATTTACAGTAGTAATTTTTGCTCTTTTTTCAATATTGAAATGTCAATTTTTAGACTCATATAATAATCAAACTTATTTTTTTAAAACAAAGGGTGGGTACATGTAAACTACTTTTTATTTATAGACCCTTTCATGATAACTGCATTCCTACTAATCTCACCTGCGTCCTAAACACTTCCGAGTGGTAACAAGAAGTTTCGTACTCAACACAAATCATACCCAATGAAATTTAAATCGTACACAGGGAACAATTAGTCTTTAATTGTGTACTAATTGTCATGGGTAGAAATGTTTTGAGCACGAAATTCTTAGGAACACAGTTATCCTGAAAGGGTCTATTGGCAGGAAATTCTCTTTCCATTTTAAACACACACACACACACACTTCAAAACTTTATGAAAAACCAACCGTAGTATGATATTGATCATGAAGTTATCTCATCATGAATTTCACCTTTGACCTTCCGTTGGTTTTGTAATAAACTTGTGAAGTGCTATCTTTAGATCTATTCTTACAGCTGATGACCTCAATTTCATTTGAAATGTATATTTGTTTCCACATTTAAAAAAAACCAAAAAAAAAAAAAAAAAAAAAAAAAAAAAAAAACAACAGAAGATTGACATGATCTGACCTGCATGTTAAAATTATACACATTATTTTCATTTTGACTGCATGACAAATGTATCGAGTAGTGGCGTCTAGTTTAGCAGTATTTATCTTATGTATTACATTAAAACGTTCTCAAAACTCAAATTCACAATAAATTTCAATGGATAGTGTTGAACTAGATTAACTACATGTAATACATGTACATCTGTTTATGCAATGAAATAATAATTACTTCTCATCTGTATGGAATAATGAAAAAATGGAGAAAGTTTTGAGTTCCCATGATGATGGGGTAGACAATTTTGTATTTACTAGTATTTTGATATATGTCTTGAATTTTGTAAATTATCTTTGATGTATTGGTACATGTAGGCAGAAATGGATATTACAATTAATTTCAAGATTTATTTTCAAATGTGTTAAAATGACTTCTTTTCACTCATGTTTATTTAAAATGTCATTTATGTAGCCTGTAAAATGTCAGTCAATCATTTGTTCATTTCGTATCCCCTGAATTATTCATCAATACTCTTGTTATCGTATTTGACAAATCAATATGATATCTTTGAATATGCGTAAATAGATAGAAGATTTATTTCCCCTTTTACGACATGTATACTGTAAATGATCAATTTACGTTGAGGATTTATTTTCGTTGTTCTCTTGGGTAACCATTGCCAACAAAAATAAATCACAGACAATAGAACATCTGGTAAATAACAGACCACGAGCAGTAATGGACAATTTACATCTTGATCTACCTCTCTATTAATGCCTTTGTATTACAATTTACACATAGTGATTTATGTACATGTATAGAGAATAGATGGTTGGTGTCCTAAAACACAGGTTGTATTTGGACGAGGGTTCAGAAAAACGATACTGGCGAGACTTGTAGAGCCAGTATCGTTTTGCTGACCCGATTTCAAATACAACCTGTTTTGCTATTGATCCTGTAACCTATAATTGCTACTGAATTAATTTATACCGCAGTTTCAATATGGGAGCTGCCACTTACATACTTTTTAAACAAAAATGTAAGATGGTATAGGACGTGTGACGTAATTCCAACAATAAGTTCAACATCACCAGACAAGTTTAGAACAAAATCACATGTTTATATCCGTCACTGAGAGAATACAGCTGTGGTATATTCGGCAACTGATATGTGACACTTCCAGCCTTAGTTACAGGATAAAATTTCTAATATCTGATATGGACAGCCTTAGTTACAGGATAAAATGCCATCTGATATGCCACACTTCCAGCCTTAGTTTTAAAAACTATATAAATGCCACAAGCCTTAGTTACAGGTAAAATGATCTGATAGGACTTAATTCCAGTTACAGGATAAAATGCTCTATATATCTGATATGCCAAACTTCCGGCCTTAGTTACAGGATAAAATGCTCTATATATCTGATATGCCACACTTCCCGCCTTAGTTACATGTTCTATATATCTGTCACTTCCCGAGTTACAGATAAAAATACAGCTTGTTACAGGTAAAAATATATATCGGCAACTGATATGCTCGATATACTTCCGGCCTTAGTTACAGGATAAAATGCTCTATATATCTGATATGCCACACTTCCGGCCTTAGTTAAAGGATAAAATGCTCTATATATCTGATATGCGACACTTCCGGCCTTAGGCCTTAAAAGCTCTATATACTGATGTGCGGATAAAATGCTCTATAGTACAGGATAAAATGCGACTATACTGATGTCGACAGCCTTAGTTACAGGATAAAATGCTCTATATATCTGATGTGCGACACTTCCAGCCTTAGTTACAGGATAAAATGCTCTATATATCTGATATTCAATCTAGAACACAGATAAAATTTACCCAACTCTGGTTGTGTGCTCAGAAAAACACAAATTTATATGCAGATTTACATGTAGGACTTCAAATAAATGAAAATTAATGTCAACAAATTTGTTTTTTAATTAAGGAAAAATCATTAAGATTTATACCACTCATTTTACAGTATATATAGTCAGAAATAGTATGATCTTTCATGCCCAATTGATAAAACAAAATAAATTAAAAGTAATTAAACTTATAATAGTGATACATACATGTACTTTAAATAACAATCATCAAATTTTGGAAAGGAGAAAGTTTTACAAAACTGTCTGATTTGTTATCTTTTAATCAGAATTTAGAATTTAACTTTGCAATTTTATTTTCTTACACAGACGATAGAGGGTACACGGGCTCAGGACAAGATCGAAATTGAGCATTTACAGGAACTCGTTACAAAGGCCAAGGATAAGGCGGATCGAGACAAAGAGGCCTTAAAGAAGGCCACAAGGTTTGTCTCCCCTTTGAAGTGCTTTGATATCAGTATGGAAACCCCTTCCTGTCACCACCTCTCCCTAATTGTAGTACTTGATTAGTCAGAGTATCGTAACAACTTTAGAATTATCTTGGGTTTCTTTAAACTGGGAAAGAAATACAGTTGAACCCAGATAAAATGAAACTGAAGGGGAATGAATTTTTCTTTTTAAAAAAAAAAGGTTTTCATTTTAACCAGGTCATAATGGTAATACATAAATTTGGCCAGGGATTTAAAATCATTTCAAATTAAGTGGGATTTCAGTGTAACAGAGTTCAATATAAGTGGGTTCCACTGTAATATATTCCTGACATTTTTTTTTATCGTAGTTGAGCTCCTGGAGTCATAGAAACGGAACTTTAGTATCTTTCTCTGTATGGTGTCCAACTTTCTGTAATTTAATCTCTCTTTCTTTTTATTTATCATAGGAAAAAGAAATATCTAAGGCAATTTTTTTTGTCAAAAATCTCTGGGTATTCTCTTGTTATTATTGGGCCTGAGACCATTAGATATGCAAAAGATGAACACATCTTCATATTAGCTCATCAACCCCTAAAGTCACATTTGGACCTGCCCATTTCAAAGAATGGTAAAGTCCACTGTCAGAATTCAGGGATGTATGATTTAAAATCAAAATTTTATAATAATTTTATATGCAATATGGAGCTGGCCTGGCTCAGTTGGTAGCATGCTTGAGTCTTGGTCATGATTTCGAGTCCAGCTGGTGGCAGGTTGGTTTTTTGTCCTTCGTATGAGACAGTAAAAACCGAGGTGCCGAGGTCACAGTAGGTGTCGACACGTTAAAGAACCCTCACTGCTCGATGGCCGTCAGTGCCGAGCATAGGCCAAACTTTGAAGCCCTTCACAGGCATTTGGCGACGTCTCCATATGAGTGAAAGATTCTTGAGTGGGACTTTAAACAACAGTACAACATACAACAAAAAATATGCAATATGAACTCCTGAATTATGACAGTAGACCATATTATTTAACATGTTTAATGATTTGGGTGAGTCTAAATGTGACCACAGGGGTTGACAAGTTAATCGCTTTACTTTATTTTTCATATTTAGTAACACCAAACATGTGATTTTGTGTATGCTCTGCTATGCATACGCACAGTCTTGCTCAGTTGAGCACTTAACTCATCTACCCCTGAAAAACAATGGATAAATCAATAAGTTAAAGTAGTCCAAATTGGTCAAGGAAAACTCTGAACAGAATGATGTTAAGTATAAATTTATTCTATTCCCTTGATTGTGATATTAATGAAATATTATCAACATATCAGACATTCCTGAAACACACACACAAAATTTATATCATCCAGGTAATTTATTTTGGTGCAGGCATGCTAAGTATCACATAGAATTATGCATGCATCACATTTTTAAGGACACTTTTGTGGAGACAGGTTTTTACCATTTTCACTTGTTTTTTGTTTTTTTTGGGTGTATTTTGGTTTTTTTCTTTAACATCTTTATCACAAAATGTGATCGTGAGAAGCATGGCCTTTTAATTTTAATTCTTAACAAACAAAAAAAAAAGGTGGGGGGGGTGATCCTTACCTGAAATTTTGGTGTATTAGTTTATTTTATTCATGTAATTGCTGTGTTAGGGGAAAAAACATCCCTATATTTTAGATAGAGAAATAAATTCACTCTTTATGATACAAATGAGTTTAACATACTGGTCAGATTCTCAAGTATAAAGGTCAGTCAGATGAGAACATACTTATCATCTCCAAAATTCTGGGTCCAAGGTCAAGGAAATCCAAACTCTTGCTGACAAAGGCAAGAGATGCCATGGTGCTCTACTATTGCCATGGAAACCACCAGGCCAATGTTAACGAATGTATTAAGAATGTTGCATAGAAGAAAACGATGATAATGAAGATGATGATAATAAAAAAATCGAAAATTCTACTTTGTTAATCTTCTGACATGTGATGACTAGACTTCTGTATGTATGTACAGTAAAACCTG